>CAHIKZ030004343.1:1485000-1502500 GCA_903632075.3 Acanthosepion pharaonis | reverse complement strand
CATTCTTTTGTGAATTTGCTTTGATGCTTCGGATAATTGTCCTGTTGACAGATCCAACCCCGATCTTATCCTAAGTTTCAAACGGAGGGCAGATAATCTACGATCAAATTCGCTTGGTATCTTGTACTGTTCATCGTTCAGTCAATAGGTTCTATTTTGCCTGTTTCAGCTGCAGCAAAGCACCCGCAAGTCATAATGATACCGCCGCCATGTTTAACTGTTAGCGCCAAATTCTTATTTTCTAAAACCGTATTAGGAACACACAAGTACCTCTAGTTTTGTCTCATTCACCCGTAAAAAAAAAAAATTGCCAGAACCTTTCTAACTTATTAATATGAGTTTCTTCATAGTTGAACCGAGCTTGTTTTTTTTTTTTTTATGATTTTTTTTTCTTTTATTGTAAGCAGTGGATTTTTCTAGGAATGCTGCCCTGAAAACCGATATTGTTCACAATCCGTCGCACTGTAAACGTAGCCATATTGATTCCGACATTGGCTAGTTAAACTTGAAGAACCGCAGATATCAGAGTTGGATTCGCCTGAACTTACCAAAAAAAGATATCTTGCAGTTATTTTTACTTGATTTTGATGCCATCATACTAAAAGCCAACCCTTTACAAATAATTCGTCACACGGTGGAGACGTGCATTCAAATTCGTTTTGATTGCTTTTTGTAGCCTTCTCCAGCCTTATAGGCTTTCATTCTGCGATTTTTAAAGCTTCAGGAAGTTCGTTTAGTCTTGGTATTTTTTTTTTAATTTAGTCTCGAACTGAAATTAGTTATATTGGTTGACTGCAGTATAGACAATTTACAACAAATATAAACACGTGTCACTTTGATTTTTACGCATGCACAGAAATTATTTGCAAAGCTAACAATGTAAAACTGAAATACATTGTAAATATTAGGGCTAACTTTCTTTTGCAGTTCTTAACTATCATTTAATGTTTCTATTCCAGCTTGGTAAAATTATTGGAAAGTCGTTGTAATTAGATCAATAAAAGTTTTTTCTCAATGAATATATAGTTTAATTATTATTTGCTTGTTATCTGCAAAAAAAGAGACTCATTTTTAATATAATTTTAGGGGTTCATTTAATTTTGCGGAGCACTGTATATTTAGATAAAACATGGATCAGACAAATTGATAGGATAATGAACAAACAGGAAACGTTTATGAATCTTTCGCATTTATTAAAGCTTCATAAGAAAATGACATGGAGAGGACAGAGGAAAAGAAAGTGAACAAATTTGATTAATTTTAATGTTTTCTTTTTTTTGTCTAGTCAAGCAGCGTATATATGTTAATTTACTTGTGTAATTGTTACATGATACTATTTTCTCTATAAGGGATTTGGTCGTTAATATATATCCTTGTTTAATATAACATATTCTCGCGCGTGTACGGGTGTGTGCGTTTGTTTATATGTTTTTGTGTGTATGTGTTTTTGAAATTTCAGTCAATAGATGGTGCGATGGCCATTGATTTTTGAAGTGAAGAGTTAAAAATTTAATCATTCTGTGAAACAGCCACGCAGTAATCTCATCGCAAAGTGACAATTCTTCGTAAACAAAATCTGTCTATGTTCTTATTATATTTGGATGATAAAGGAAATGGGAATGATAGGAGGCCACTGAAGCAAAGTGAGACTGTAATGTTCAAACAATAAATCTCATCTGAATCTTTGACAGGGTACTGGTGATTAAATAACGACCGTCTTCCAACATTATATCCATGGTAAGGATGCTGCAAGGTGGAAATATGTTAATCCTTAGAATATCTCGTGAACTCTATCATGGCTGGAATGTGACGATTGAAATATTCTAGCGCATATATGGCAGCTTTATTCGCTATTTTTGTCCAATCACTATTGCAAGGAAAAGAATGGAGAATCGAACCGGATACTTCATCCAATGATAGAATGAGTTGCTTATTTTTATCAGTGTATTTTGCAAGGGATTTATCTATGAATTCAACTTGAGTTTAGAGGGAAGATAATAAGCACATGGCTTTTAAATTGATTAGCCTTATTGATAAAGGGTTACATTTTCATGACTGGGGAAAACTGGTTAATGACGAACCAATACAAGCTTGAACAAGTGTTTATATTTCTACGAGGAGCTATTGTTACTCTTCATAATATTTACATTCTTTGGACTATTGTCCTCGTTTTTATTATCACATTGACAAGGTTTCGGACGTTGTTTCCTCTGGCCATCGTCAGAGGATATATGTTTAGGCCGTCAAAAGAAGTAGGAATAAAAGTCGCAGAAGAAAGTCCAAATCGAGGAAAATCAATCTTTTTACACAAACTATACCTAAACAATCTTCAGAAACGCCAACATACAGATTGAATATTCTTGGTTAGGTTGTAAAATCAAACAAAGATCACCTGAAAAAACCGGAGCGTACAACATCCGAAAAGTTCAGAATTTGACAATAAAGATGAGGATAACCGTCCAAGCAATGGAAGGAGTGTAAGCCATACCACGTTTGTTTTGATGGACGGAAACTCACAAGTCAGTTATTTTACCATTGAACTGTTAAGCTTCAAGGTTCAGACCACGTTGGTTTTCTGGAACTACGTATTTTAATATATTTCTGTATATAATTACCAAGAAGTTGTGAAATACTGTAATAACCTACCATCTTATAATCACACAGAATAGAAATTAACAGCAATTTTGTAGCTGCATTCAAGAAAAGTAATACACATTTGAACAAGAACCGTATGGAGCAAATTTAATTACAGCCGTTGTCAGTGATTAATTTATATAACTTTTTCACTATTCTGTTTGTGTCAGTCGTCAAACATGAAATAACTCAATGAAAAAGAGGCATAGAGAAATATTTATCATTTAAACACAAGTTAATAAAAAATGGATGCTTGTTTCAGAAATTACTTTCTTCCACTTAGAAAACAAAACAGTGAAACTAATATCACTGATTTAATTTAATTGTATGAAACCAATTTCGGTTACTTCTAAACAATTGCTATAATTATACCATAGTCACTGTCGTGAAAAATGTCGTTTAAAACATATATATATACAGCATAAGAAGATTCGCGTAAACCTACCAGTGACTTCGCGCCAGAAAGTTATCAGGTGCAAACTTGACAATAGTTTCTTGTGCTCATTTCAATTCTTGTTTTCCGTTGCAATACTAAAGCGTTTTCTAAAACTCTGTTTACAAAGTCAACCCTTTCAAATATTTTATGAAATTCTAGCTTAAAAGCGGTTCTCCGTGCGGACATGTAACCTAGATCCTGTGGAATTCTAACTGAGCCTCTAGCCTAAATTCCAGTTCAGGCAAAAAATTGAGTTCTTCAAATCGCAAACTTCGTGGCAATTCGTGGAATTTCAATTGAGTTCAGTTCTTCAGATCACTAACGCTGTGGCAATTCAAAGCCTAACTTCAGAAAAAAAAAATCATTTTAACTCCGAGTCCCTGGTATTTCAGGAAATAAAATTGATTTTCTCAACTCACAAAGATTTGGAGATATTTTAAATTAAATTTAAAATAGAGTTTCTTTTAAATTAAATAAAATTTGTATTACATTAAACTCAATACAACTTCAAATTTTTTAAAATCACGTGGCAAAGTGGAAATTACCTATGAATTCAAAGTTCAAATGAAAACCATGTTAATTATGATAATAGTTGTTTCCTTTATATATATATATATATATATATATATATATATATATATATATATATATATATATACAAAGAAATAATCAGAAATCTATGTGTGATTATTTCTTTGTATGTAAATTATATGCTGCCTAATGTTTTATGTTTATATATATATATATATATATATATACGGATGTGTGTATATTTATGTATGAATGCATGTGTTTAAATCTGTGTGTATGTGTATATATGTATGTGTATGTGCATATATATAAATACACACATTTCACTTCAACCACGGCCAGATGACTTCGTAATCTTCTGCATCTCTTCTGGACAGTGTCTCCTTGTTTAATTTGGTGAATGCTGTCATAATCCTCGGCTTTAGTTCATCTTTGGTGTCAAAAAGCGTTTTGTTGGTTTCTCACTCATCTCCGCCCCTCATATAATAATCTGGGGATTTAGGTGGCCAGATTTAAGAGGACACGTGGTCACAGAAATTGTCTGACAATCATCACTGAGTTCTCTTGCTTGTGTGGCATGGTGCTGGGTCTTCCTGCCACATGTAGTGACTTCCTGTCTTCCAGTAACCTCTCTATTACGCCAGCAAAACACTACCACATGAAACAATTGATGTTGGCTTCTGTGTCGAGTCTGAGGCACTCACCAACAAATTCAGGAGTTCTTTTCTTATCAGAACGATCGTAGTGAGTTTTACGAGCTGCCTAATTACCACTAGACTCCACTTCTTTACGTATCCTCTGCAATATCCTCAGATATTTTCTCCCAGACGATGCCCAAATGACCCTACTATACTGTGCAGTAGATAAAATCAAAAAAACACTCGCATGAGCGAAAGCAGAAATATAAAACGGGGAGAATTTTACCATCACATGTTTATGTGTGTCATTTCACTGCAAGCGAGGCGGAAAAGCCACTAAGACACAAGGATTATTGAGTCTGAGAAAAATAAAAAAATTATTAATAATAGAAGCTGATAAAAGATCATAAATTAAGGAGACAAATTATGACGCGAATATAGTTCCAATAGCGAGATGTACGAGAGAATAATACTTTAGCACATAATCTATAGTTACATCTAACAATTTTAAACGAAAATAATGTCTCTTTCACTATAGTAATTCTCTTAAATTCGATATATCAAAGAGAAAAGCTGATTACAACAGTTGCCATAAATATTTTTGCAGAAAAGTTATAGGGATACTAGTTTACGATGGTGAGAAAGTGATTGAAACCATGATGTCAGGTCAAGATCAATAACACTGGATATTGTGAAGAATCTCTAAATACATAGCACCAAACACCAAAAGAGATGTGGTAAGAATATCACATGCATAGACGAATATAAGACATATAAATAAATATGTGAGAAAAATTATGTCGAATAAAATTGTTTAAGACGACACAGTGAACTAATCATTCTGGTTAGAAAACCTAGCAATTTATTCAGCATAATCATTACGCTTTAATCGTTAGTTGGAGAAGGCGCATTGAGCCACTCTCCAGAAGGGTCACATTAGCCATGCTGATGGCAGGAGAAAAAGATTCTGAAAGACACTTAAGGAGATCAGGTGACATCTGTCGAACTCTCTGCTTTAGCAGACAGGAACCCGGACAAAGCTTTGCCGAAAGGCAAGGTTTCGTCCGGGGAGGTAGACAGGCCCTGAACCCTCCTAGACAGGTTCAAAGGGTATATTTTTGCAGAGCCTACGGGCTCGGAGAAACCCACTTTAAACTAGGCCTTATGCCACATATATTCCTCGTGGGTGGAATATTAAATATCGAAAGACACTTAAGGATAGCTTCGTTATAGAGGCGCTAAAAATAACAAGATATTTCTTACTCCAGTTTGAAACTCATTCTTTAGAACGACTGCCAATTCGAACTCATCGAACCTATCCGACTGAACGTTAAGAATGCATAAAATAGTTGTCATCACAACAGAAAGAGAGTCGAGAAATGATGGTTCTGTGAGAGGTTGTTGATGCAGATTAGGTACTACTATAGACACCTGGATGACTCTCATGAATATGAAAATATCTAGAAGAGCGGGCGTTTAAAAACTTTCATTTCTCGATTGGATAGAAAAGAATGAATCACAAATGCGCTCAGAAATACTATAAGCTTTACAACTGGAAAGAAGATTAGATTGGAACTTCTCATTTACATATCGGTCTGTTGAAATCTATAATATCTTTCTATTAAAGAAAATCTTCAGGAAAATCGATTTTCATGGTCCAGTGACAGTTATCACTCTTTTACGTATTGATTGCGGATCCTTTCCTAAACTTTTTTTTGGACGAGTGTTAACTTTCATTAATTCCATATTCTTTATCATCCTCATTATTACCTATTCGTGTACATATCTATTTTAGTTGCTGCTCCTGTTGAAATTTTTCAACAGCTAGTATAAGCTTTTTTACCTGGGTGCCAAGACTACATGAATGTAAACGTGCTACTAGATTTGCATTTAGGTCGCATCTATTTACTACAAAAACAACTAAATGCAACCGCCAATTCTACTCTTACTAGTTTCTTTTTTCGCACTCCGCATCTGTGGAACTTGCTTCAGTTTACTTGCTTCTCTGATACCTACAATCTTCAATTATTTAAAGGCAAAGTCAATTACCCTCTCCTTGAAACCCGTTCATCTTTTATTCTTTCTGCAATACTCCCTATACTCGGCGTTTTATCTCCATAATCTCTGTATTCTCCTGCATACTAGTGGCATTCCCGCCTTGCTTGGGGTGAGATGATTTCGAAAAAGTGATGCGTGACATACCTGGCGGACTTAGGCATGTGGATGACAGAAAGTGGTCTGTGGGAGGGAGCTTGGTGAGAGCTGCAAGGGATAGAAGGAGGCGGAGAGTCATAATCGCCTACCTCCTTAAAGAACATAACACATAAAAAGAAAGATGTGATGTCTGCTATTTAGCACAGTTCCTTCCAGTCGCAAAGCAGTATAGTTCCCCCTGGAACTTACATGTCTCATTCACTCGACGCCATTTTCCGTCATTCATCTGGGGAGGATACTGTATACAGTTGACAATTTAGATTATATGAAGTGATTGGATTCCACCTTCAAATATGAAACAAATTTTATACTTTTTTTTTTCTCAGGCCTGAATATTATATTTGTGTCTTATTTGTACTTTTCTAACCACAAAATATGAATATATGGTAAGTTCTACTTTTTTTTTTTTGACCGGATGCGCCATATATCTTGCAGACACCCCGATTCTAAGTTCTTTTTCTGACGTATTCAGACTTAACTCGAAGAGAAACTCATTCGATAGGAAATTCTGGCTATTTTCTGGAAGAAATATGTCGACCTATGTCTAACCTCTTTTACACTGTCTGCCTCTCCCAATGTTTTGTTTATTCCTTTCGAGCGAAAGATCTGGACGCAGTCAAGGAAAGACCACGCCTGAATAAATCGTACACCGTTCACATTTGCGGTGTCATGTTGAATATCATTAGAGTGGGGTCGATGTAATGCATTTAATCAGAAGATGCTATTGATCGCCTGTTCATCCCTCACTAATGCCCAAGGAATGTCGTCTTGCGCTAAAGTAGGTTTACGACAAAAAATGTCGATTGAATATCATAGAATATTTTTATATATTGGAAAAGCTTGGAGGAAGTCGTCCGGCACAGCTAAGGTCAGAAAGCAGACTTAAGCAGGATAAAAGAAATGTAGATTTCTGTCTTTTAATCTATCATGTTATTCACCAATTATATACGGCAGGAAACATAATTTAAATGAAACTATTATTATTATTATTATTATTATTATTAATAATAATAATATTAATAATAATAATAATAATGAATCGATAAGTGTTTGCAGTATATTCATTGGTAGACATGCCAAGTGGTGGGAAATGGGTGAGGGGACCACACTGGACCAATCAAAGAAGGCAGTGAGCTCATTATACTTTACAATTTACCATTCCTACGAGCAGGCATATAAAAGCTAACAAATCAGTCATAGTAATTATAGACTACAAACTGAGAAATAGAAGCCTTCTGATATATGTAGCAATACCATTATATGAAATGCATATTAGTACAAAAATGAAAAATAATGAAATATCAGGATCTTTCAAGTCAAAATGAAAACCAGTAAGCCACCACAAAAATTGCTACTTAACCTAAAATATTTGGAGACTGCTTAAGATTAAATCAGATACATACAAATACGAAAATGGCGTATATATTTAAGATATTCCCTTCCCTTATATTAGGAGTGGTGTAATAACGCATTAAGTGATTGTACAAAAAGAAAAGAAAAGTAAAATAATAAATAATAATAATAATAATAATAATAATAATTTATTAAATATAAGTGCAGATTAAGAATAATAAAAATAATAATATTTACATGAATTGATATTAGTAATACTAATAACATTAAAAATAAATACTAATAGTTAAAAAAAAGTTTCGTTCATAGACAAAATGTTTTTTTTCTTTATTTTCTTGCTAATTTGGGCAAGTGAGAATAAGAAGTTCAGTAAGATTTAAAATAATAATAATAATAATAATAATAATAATAATAATAATAATGCATCTTTGAAGATATTTAAAATACATTAAAATAAAATGACAATGATGGGATTCCTGGCAGCCTTAAAGTAATACAAAAAATTGTACTCGTTGGTGCATCCCAATCCTTACGAAGGGCCTTATCTATGTAAAATATGTATAATTTTATTTTATTTTTTTTTTTTTTGTTATCATTTCCTTAGAAAATGATCAGTAAAAAATCTCAATATACCATTTCGGGCCTTAGGTCCCTGGTTGGGACAAGGAAATAAATGATTGTACAACAGAAATCAAAGGAATAATAATAATAATAATAATAATAATAATAATGTTTAGAAATTTAAATAAGTTCAAACGGCCGTAGAGGTTGTGTCCCAATGAATCACCGTGATGAAGACAACGACAGATCACTTCTCATTCAATCGCAAGGAACAATGTTGTTTCTAACAATCATTATAATTATAAAAGATAACCACGGGACGGGTGTTTATTCTTCTTGGATTAACACCTCCCCACGTATGAGGAGTGACATGTGATATATGTGTCACCTGACAGTCTCAGTAGATCTATTTTCAGAGCAGTTCATAAGAATCCGGATGCAAACGAATGTAAACAGCATTAAAGAATCAGTCGAATGAGCCATATAACAAGAATAATCCGAATTCTGATGACTACAGTGAGCATCACTTTGGAACTGTAAGGGCACCTCGAGGTGGTGTAATGGTTAACAAGCTTGTCTCGCTAGAACAATTACGGCTGAGTAGTGAGTTCAATTCTCACTGGGTGCCCCCTAATTTCGGCCTTGTGCCACATATAAGCTATGCTTGGAAAATCACTGAAATAGGACAAGAACAGTGCAGGTTTGTCAAAAACACTTGAACGAAGAAGGTGATATTTATGCTCAGCAATATATCAGAAAAATGAATAGAAATGCAGAAGGATTTGCATCTGTGTTTTTTTGATCCTGATAAAGCGTTTGAGAAATTACCTTAAAAAATTAGGTAACCTTGGAATAATTGTGAAACATGTTAGAATAATCTAGAACTTATATTGGTAGGCAAAATCCCACACACTGACAGAAAGTGAGTTCAGCAAACAAAATAAAGCAGTAAGGTTTGTAAGCAAGACTGTATCTTCTCGCCGGACTTATTCAACCGTTATTGTGAGACAATTTCGAAAGAATTAGGAGTCCTACCAGGAGCAATTATTCGCGGCCAAAATCTTAACAAGATAGGCAGGTACCACTGTGTTGATAGCAGAAACATAAAAAGTATATACATTTCCCCTATAGAAGTTAGTAAAGGAAACGAGAAGAAAGGACTAAACATCATTTGTCCGAAGACAGAATACATGATCGTTAGTAAAAGCTACGGCCCAAAATGCAATTAATTATTGGAGATACCAAAATCAAACAAATACAAAATTTTAAATCTCTGGAAGGATGGCACAGTTAAAATGCCTTCCAAAGGTTAGATATTAAGAAACGAAAGAAGGCGTTGCCAAAAAAGAAAATAATGCTAAATATCTATTTAATATAATTCTTCTTGTATGGCAATGAATACCGTGTTGTTTCGTCAGAGAAGCAAAAACCGGAAGCATCAAAAATAAGCATTTACAGAAGTAGAATAAGAATACTATGGACCGTACATGTGGACAACAATGAAGTTTTAAAGAAAATGAAAACAAAAATAGCACTGATACTTATCAACTGGAAGAGACTGTTAACATTTCTAGTATACATAATGAGAAATAGGCTATGGTAAATGGTGATACGTACAGGATAAATTGATGTCAAGATTGACAGAAGAAAGCCATGTATAACGTGTATAGGGAGGTTCAATAAATGAATGGCTACGATTTTTTTAGTAGAGATAACCAAACGACATTTATTAAGAGCTACAAAGGAGAGAAAATTGCGGAGAGACATGATCCCTAACATCCAGAATGGACACGGTACATAGAAGAACAAGTTAAAATATACTAAAATTAACGTAATATGATCAATATGAACACTGTCCAATAAATTATGAAATAATGTGACTTAGGATTGGAGTGATAATGTTTGATGCACTAGAAAACGTTTTAGAACACCCGGATTTCATACTAGGGAAATTTCTGTTTTCAACTGGTTGGATTATTCAAAAATAATGTGAAAACATTGGAGATATTAACGAATTGTTGCCTCATCATTCCAAACGTCAAACAAAAACCACTTTGTTCGGATCATTCATAAAACCGAAATAAATTAATTCATGGCATTATGAGCATAGAATTAAAAATAAGCATGCAAATAGAAAACATTAGTTATGATATTCTTTCAATACTGATTATTAATAAATGCATTCTAATAATAATAATAATAATAATAATAGTAATAAATGTAGACATTTGTCCGAACGTACATAATGAGAATATAATAATTTTTCATTCCAGAAATTTAGACGGGAAGAATAAAATTGGCCATATCTCGAAGAACCTGACTTACAGAGAATAATTCTTTATGCACGGGACTAATTGACGAGTATCATGAACGGAGGTCCTTAGTATTTTTTTTAAAGTTTAAAGCATGAGAATAGCAAGGGTACTTGGGATTCATACAGGAACATATTGATTAACTCATGTTTATACTAAGTTTTATAAAAATACTCTGGTGTATATTTGCATTGTTTTTGTCTCCTTTTTCATCATTTAGATTAAAGGTTATCTTAATTCATATCACTTTGAGTTTTCATTCTATTTTTGTTTATTTATCCGCTTTCAACTCTCTCCACGTATTTCATCTTCACATTCGTGTTATTCAGGTGTTTTTGTAATACAAATGATGTGCTGTCTTTGACTTCTTCAATTACTGTTGTTTTATTCTACGTTTACATATTACAGAAAGGTGGTCAATAACGATGTTGTTAGTTTGGTATGTTTTGAAATGTGAAACTGGACTCCTGTATATATTATTGATAGTTATATAGACGATGTGGTTTTCCGTTTCTCCTCCTCCACCTCCGCTTCTCCATATCCATATACGTCTTGGAGTTCTTGAAACTAGATGCTTATTGCTATCAGATACTTTGTGGCGAACTTCACCTCATTAATTTAACTTTAGATTAGGAAACTGGGCTGACGTAGAAAAGGATAACCAAAAGACATTGTTACATATAAAATTTGTATTTAACAAGATGTACAATATCAAACAACGATGTGAAAGAAAGCATGCATTTAAGAAAAAAAAGGGTGAATAAACCAAAAGTTGTCTCTCTTTAACTGTTATTTTAGTATTCCAAAGTTCAATGGAAGAATGTTCATGAGAGTCTCTTGTAATGATTGTTCCTAAACGTTTTTGCTGTGTAAGAAAAGAATATGTGAGTATATACAAGGTATGTTCAGCATGTGAGTGGTGTGTGTGAGTGAGAAGGTTGGTGCATGGTTTCAACTGTCGTGGATTCGTTTGGCAGTTGAAATCTCACTAATGAGGGTTAGAAAACTCTTGCTTAAAATAGTGACTGTAGGCTCCAAATCGCTGCGCGGGAAGAATTATTCTTCACGTGCAGATGATCTGATTGGTTGGCATCGACCAATCAGCGGAAGACTTAAGAACGCTTCGGTGATCCGTTACTTCCAAAAGTGCACAAAACTGACTACATAAAAATAGAGCGATTACAAAATTGTCGCGTTGCTGCGATTTGTAAATTGCCAATAATGACGTAGTGGGGATTAATTAACCAATGAATGCTTGACATTGTATGTGATTTGTATTTATCTATGTATGTATGTTCGTGCGTAACAGATTCGCACACCTACACCGTGCACTAGTGGATCCACACAAAATCCTAGTTCAAATCTGAGAAACTGTTCCACCAACACTCTTTTTTGCCTAATTTGGTATTATTGTCTCCAATGACGATTGCAATTCGATTCGATTTGCATTGAGCTTTGGTGTTGTCTACCGTACAGTAAAACTCTTCAATTTTACCTACTTTACATTTTTGCTCTCGATCTATATAAAACTTGGATTGTTATTTTGAAACGCTTTCCTTTCAGTTTAACAAGAATACTTTCAGATAGTTGATAGTATTCAATAAAACATTTCTTCATGCCTTGACCTAATATCTGTCCTACACTCGTCTCATCTTTCTCTCCGTCTGTATCTATAAATCTTGCTTAGGTAATTTCCTTGCCCACATCATTTCGCATACCCCTATAATACTAACATTTACCCATTCATTTCCTGCTTTATATTATTCGGAAGCCACATTGAATTAGCTTTCTGAAATTCTATGTTCCGAGGGTTAGAGTCTACTATATTTGTTAATTAGATATTATTTACGAACCTAGAAATCAGTTTTAGAAAGAATTGTATTTTATTAATATTGACGTCTGCTTCAGAATATTTACGCATTATCTCATAACTTTAGCTGAATTTGTAAATTAAATTAGCGGAATGTTTTCATTAATAGCCGCAATTTATTTCAGGAATATTAACGGATAAAAAATATGAAATATTTTAATTTATTTTTCATTCTATATATTTAAGGAAATCTTTAAATATCATCTAGTATTTCTGCCTTAATTTCTGAGGTGTGGAGGTTTATATATTATATATATAATATATATATATATATATATATATATATATATATATATATATTCGGCCATTGACTCTCAGTAAAATAGCGATTTGAATGAAAACGACGTTCCGTGTATTTACCGGTAAGGTAATTGTGAGTTCGTTAAATAAAACAAATCGTACAAATAAACAAAAGAAACAAAATAAATCAGGGTGGTAAATTATAATCTGTACGATGTAAAATCCATATCAAAATGCGTAAAATTTACACTAAAATTATCAAAGCTCAAGCTAGAATTTACAACAGTATTAAAAATATGTTACCGGTACTTCTGATAGCCTCTTGAACAAATCCTTCTGCATTCTGTGTTAAACATTGTCTTGGGCTCTCATTCCTGATAATTAATTTCAAAATGTCCGACGAACGGCATGCAAGGATTGAACACTGTTAGTTCCTTTATTTGTTTCTTTTAATATTCTTTCTGTCCTGTTCTGTCTTGGTCTTTTGAGGTAGCTCTTTTAATATATTCCTTTGTGACACTAAACCATATCAACTCTTGTCTTCTCACATCTAGCACTACTGAGAAATGTGGAAAATTTATTTCTTAAATGAAGGAAATAATAAAAAAAAAATCAGTGAGTTATATTCTAATCTGTAAGACCCTTGAGGTTTTGGGAGCACATAATGTGAAATGTGGACTTGGCAAATCTGATAGACACATAATAGAAAGAATGAGAAAGCAAGAGGGACAGAAGAAAGCGACGCATAAATTACTTCGTGACATTAAGTAAATGTATGGCTGAACACAGCTTAACAGAAGGTCAAAGTTTTTTTTAAGAACTACAAGTGACAGGAAATTGTGGAGAGCCGTGATCGTCTGCATCCTGAGGGTCACGGCACGTAAAGATGGATTGTGACTTAGATGTGTATTAGATAGACTTAAATAGGGCGAGAATTATGATAAATAAAATGGGATAAACTTATAAATGGCGAGGATAACATTAGCACTATATCTCCCTTTATTAAATAAAAAAAGGGCTGTGTGAAATTTCTTGAAAATTCGGCGAATAAATTAAGACCTACGCCCGAAGGTCACATCAGTTTAAACGCTGTGGTTATAACAACAAAGAGTTTCCCGAGTGCAAATAATGATCTAGCATGTATTTTAATAATAATAATAATAATAATAATAATAATAAAGATACTAGGGATGAAAGACCATTAGAACAGATCAAGACCCTTCTCACTTCTAAGAGTAACTCTTTCCTAATTGACCATGTCTTCAGGGGAATTCAAATATGGTTTCCTATTCCGCTACCCGAGACACTCTCTAGTAAACAACTGCGCTTCCTATAGTCTTGCAACATGGGACAGAGAGTGATTGGTCACTTACATCTTCATAGAGATTTACATATTTTTAAAATATCTTAGCCTCTCAAAGAAATTGAGATATATCCCTCAAATTAAAACGTCTGAATATTACGCATGTAATATTTTATGTAATATACATACCTACACACACACGCACGCACACACGGGTGTGCGTGTGTGTGTGTGCGCGTGTTTGTTGAAAGGATTACACATGAGCACTGCAGTGGGGATCTGGAAATTTTAGAATTTTCTTTTTTTTCTTTTTTGCTTTACGCCCTGGCTCTTACAAAATTTCACCATTCCTTGCAAATCTTCGAATATCACGCTGTGAACTACAAAAGTGAGGGAAAAACAAGGAAAAAAAGAAATACATTTGGGTGAAAAAATGTAAAATTGCCATTACGTCCCCCCACCCCGTGTGCATGTATAGTCCTACCAAGATAACAAATTTAGTCCGATGTACTCCTGATAGTCGAAATGTTTCCACTTTGATATAAAACTTCCCCAAAACTATTCATGATATATTAAAATATATATCATTATCTCCATTATCTCATTCATATATATATATATATATATATATATATATATATATATATATATATATATATGTGTGTGTGTGTGTGTGTGTGTGTGTGTGTGTGTGTGTGTGTGTGTGTGTGAAAGTATGCATCGGTAAATAAAACAAAGCACCCTTTTTGTGAGAGATATGATTCAAAACAGTGTTTTTTCAATGGTGTCCAAATGCGCCTGAAACCGCCTTGGGAATATTTCTGTTCTTATCAAGATATCCTCGTTATTTTTCAAAAAAGGAACTACAATTAAATGCCGGATAAATCACATTCTTTGATAATTTAAAATTGCAGAACCTTGAATGAAATGAAAGAAAATTTATTGTGGCAAATTTCATTAAAGATCTCTAATAGGATTAAAAAAAAGAAAGGATATCGAAATAAGAATCTCTAAATAAGATCCCTGAAATATCTACCTCCTTCCAAAGTTCGATTCGGCTCCTGACACTTGGTTCAATCAAATTAAACATTTGCGTTAGGAATGCAAAAAATTATTCAATTGGGTTAACCTGCTGTAATTTTGGCGGCAAAACATTTCTTCGGCATTCATTCGCCGAGCGGCTACGCATAGTGATTTCCGAAGCGCAACTTAGATTTAGAACATGACCGAAAGTAGGGGGCACCCAGTAAGGATCGAACTCACTACTCGTAATAGTTCTAGCGAGACAATCCTCGAGGTGCCCAATGCGGCTATGCATATTGGTGTTTGCAATTTTCTATGAGAACTATAGGGATGTAATAAATGACATCAAATGTTGCCAGAAATATAAGAAATGCTAATGAAATAAAAGAAACTTCTTAATCTATGATCCCTGTCACTTCAGAACCCGGGAAATCATTAATCTCTACTTATCCTATATAACTCTTTTTTTTTTCGATATCTCTCCGCCAATTATTTAAATAATTTCGTAGGTAGGTTATCCGCTGTCTGCTACTGTCTCTCTGGCCTTCAATATGTTCTGTGAGTGTAAATTTTACCAATCACCTTTTCTTATTATGGGCTCTAGAATTGTCAACCAAATTTTCCTGATGTTAACTTTAAATCACCTTTTAGTTTCCATGCCAATACTCTTTCCATATAGATTGTTTTTACGAACCAAAAAAGTAATTTAATCCTGTTGACATTGCCTTGTCTGCAGATGTATTTATCTCAGACAATGCAATTTTTTAGATGTATGCATTAAGAAAAAAATTCGTCAAGTAATAAGAATTTTTTAAGTGATATGTCGAATACGTCTTTCATATATGCACGCTTTCAATCTTCGGTACATTTCTCTCCTTTTTTTTTAATAAAACTGCAGATTTTATAACATCAATAATACATAGACATGTAAATTATTTTCCTCTCAGGTAGCTGTTCTACGTTGTTTATATATATATATATATATATATATATATATATATATATATATATATATATATATATATATATGCTTTACTTTTGTTTAAAATCCGTTGGTTTCACAATTTCTAAAAAGTCGTTTCAGCTCTGTTTCATATCAATTTTATATAATTTAACTCGCACGATTTGAAATTTTCCAAAATGAGTCTGAGTTTATCTGAGCCACATTACAGACCTTTCATTCTTATCGGACCATTCTCCAGCCAATTTATATTTATCTTGTGTCTTACAAATATATAATCTCCGATCCTGTTAAAATGTTAAACTTGGCTTTCACATGTTTGCAATTACATTCTTGCTACTGAATCTTTAAGTGTTATTATTAGAATTATATTGTTATTTTAGAAATGCGTTTATATTCTGCAGATCGAACCCGATGTGCATACAGCGTAAGAATTTTGGGAGTTGAAAGTATATTTGGCGAAAGTTTTTTTTTTTTTTTTTTTTTTGTCGGGTTCACTTTCGCACAAATGCAAGATTGGGAAGTTGAGTTTGAATTCCATTGGTTTGTTGTATTCACATACGTAAAATGTATGAATCCATCTCTCCTCCCAGTTTTTGTGGAAGAGGTTAAATGTTTGGAATTGTATCAAGGACAACCATTATTTCTATTTTTAATGTTAATAAAAAGTTATCTCTTTTCTTGAATGAATATTGGGTCTGTTTAATGTTATCTTGTCGTTTTATTGATCTGTAAATGAAATTGTGAAGTCGAAAGTGACAATTCCGGAACTTATTCTCTTACCAATTATAGTGCATAACCTTAGTCATTCTCCTCACGCTAAACTATGATCAGTTGCAACAAAATCGAGAGTATATCACGAATAATGAAAGACTGTTTCAAAATATTGGCGGATCTCTTTATAACATTGATGGAATAATTCATAATTTAAGTGGAATATATCATTAATATTTGTAGCTACGGAAATTCCAGGTGCCTTGAGGTTGTACCTTGTTATGTTTTTTTTATTATTTTGATATGTGCGAATTACTATTATTCATGGAAAATTTGGTGGTGTTGTTCTGCGTTCTCTTTTTCATGTATGTTTCTCTCTCAAACGGCCTGATGCTCAAATAAAGAAAACCTTATGTACACTGTTATTTAATCCATAGATGGAAGGAAAATAATGTTTCATGTCTTTATCAAAATCATATTTTGTGCTTGTTTTGTGATGTCAACGAATATTCGTTGCCACTTTTGTAATGGCAGCGAATACTCGTTGTCACTTTCGTAATGGTCGCTGTAGTAGATACTTTGTAATCTCAGATGCAAACTATAGTACACCGTTTAAAAATACTTGTGTCAGACGCCTTCGAATATTATTCGCATTAATCGTACATGCTGGATAATCCTTTGCTCGAATAGTAACCCGTATATTGATCCGA
>CAHIKZ030004343.1:1322500-1482500 GCA_903632075.3 Acanthosepion pharaonis | reverse complement strand
ATTATGGGGCAGGTGTATATTATTTACAAATATAATTTAAACTCATTTTTATCATTTAAAGTAAAAGAACGAATCTTTTAAATTAAATTTAACGTATATTTAATATTGTTGTGTCTTCCTTTTTTATTACTGCCTTTATGCGGTTTGCTTGCTTTTTGGAAACCAGCTTGGCAGAGGTTGTTGTCTCGATTTTCTGTCATTCTTTATGAAGTTTGGCTTCCAATTTGCATTTCGAAGAATATTTATGCACCCTCACATGACAATATTTGTTCATGTAATTCGGGAGAATACTTCATTACCCAGTGTTCTTTCTGTTAAAACCAAATCTTCGAATTCACTTTATGCGTGTCATGGTTTGTTGTCATATTGGAAGATTACTCCATATGGTATGATATTGTTAAAAGTTTTCTCTAATGCATTTAAGTAACATTGTTCTAATAATCTTGTGTGTGTGTTGGAATTCATTCTATCGTCACATATGAATAGCATTCCAGTTCCGGAAATAGACTTGCTGCCCCAAACCATTTCGCTACCACCTCCAAATTTCACAGTTGAGGAATTATATTTATCATCATATGCTTCCCCAAACCTTCAACGAAAAGAAACAACTCCAGTGATTTCAAAATATTGAAAACGTAAAAGATTATAATTTTCAATAAAAAATACAGTATTAATTGGCGTAATATCAATTATGCTCATTAAATTAGTTGCAACTAATAAAGGAACTTACTTCAACGTTGTTTTCATCAGATCAGACAAATTTGGTCCAATCCTTAGACTTCTTTGCAAAAGAAAGTCTCTCTATCTTATTAACATTTAATAGCTGTTTGTCTAGTTTTATATCCTCTGTGACCAGCTTCTACTAACCTTCTTCTCACTGCACGCGTCGATATAAATTTGTTGTCCCTCAAAATTCAGCAGTCACGATGGAAGTGATTTTTCCTATCACCTAGAGATACCCACTTTATTTGTCTGTCTTCCTTTGACACCTTTTCTGATTTTTAGCATCATGAATTTTTGAAAGAATCGGTTTCGTTATATATTTTAATGATAGATTGCCCACCATTTCTTGTGCATTTCAATTTTCTTGTGATTTGGATTTAGGACAACCCTTCTTTGAACAAGGCAAAGTTTTCAGCACTTTTAGGTTTAGAAATATTTTCTACGGAGACATTTTCAATAAAGAAAAAAAAAACGCATATAAATTGATACGAAAATTGTTATTACAAAATTAGAAAAGATTTAGCACATCCGATTAAATGTTACTACAAATAATAAATTATTTTGGCACTTACGCTAAATAATTAAAAACACAAATTTCTCCAGGCGGGCCCAGAAACTAAAACAGGTCTTGACGACTTCCTCTCTATTAATTTTTGCTACGGTGCCCCGGATGGCTGCATTGGCATACTTCGTAGTATTGTAAGGCCGGCTGGTCACCTCCCTCCCCAAGACGTCCCACACAAAGTAGTCCAGAGTATTGCAGTCTGGAGATGTGTCGTAGAGTGAACCGATCTCGACTGTTGGGAACATAAGATTTATAAATCAATTCGTCCTTGACATTAAGCCCGATTCTTCCGCTGCTGGTTCCTAGTTCACTGGCGATGTTCCTTATGGATTTGCTGAGATTCTTGACAAACTCAGTTATATCAGCATCGAGCTCGTGGCGCCGGAACGTTTCTTGTATGTCTTGCGTTCTCTCTTATGAAATTGTCCTTGTCATCTGAGGCCCCATAAGCCTTCCAATATCCTGTTGTATATGTTTAGAGGATTCAAAATATTCAATGTCTTCCGTGGATTTGTTACCGTCACGAATGCAATTCACAACATCAGTTCCATGATCGTATTCTGAAGACATGGCGATTACTAAGCACCTCGGATGTTAATAACCAGAGAGATACTGAGGTGTAATACCTTCTACTGGAGGCCTTGAAATCTCGCTACAAAGGGATGTCACGCTTTCGAGGTTTCGCTCCGGTTTTCCGTTTGTATTTACTTCCATAGTCTTTTCCTTTTTTTTCTATATGACCGTAAGTTAGCGGAGGTTGAAGTGCAGACTCTTCCTTCCCGTAGATGTACTGCCTTCCTGTGCTGATGTGACCGTCTACTAAATTAGCTGTTTATGAGCGCCAGTTTTCCGTCTTCGCTCATTCTCCCACTTGGAGATGGAACTAGATGTCAGAGACTATTTCAGACGAAAAACTGTCTTGATATTCCCTAGTTTGAAATGATCTCGAAGCAGAAGAAAAACTTAATCAAATTAAACTTGCTTAAGAAAGAGAGTCGATACATTGTGTATTGCTGAAACGCGTGTTGTTGTTTCAGATCATTGGTCATTAAAACATCTCGTTTTATTGGAAGCATATACTGGTCTTCTTTATATTATTATAAAATTATATTATTATATTATAAGCATATACGAGTCTTTTTTCACATGCATATCCATTGCTATCTTAAACTCGAGTTTTCTCTAAATCTTTGCCTTTCTATTTAGCAATATCTCAATCTCTCTTTCTATCTATAGGCCGGCTGTGTATCTCTCTCGTCCAATATATAATGTTTATGTTTACTTAAACATTTTTTCTAATTAATGTTTCTTACGATTATACAATAGATACATTATGACGAACTTCCTTTGCCAGTTTTCGCAAAACGCACAAGCAATTAAAATAAGTATGGTTTCTGTATCTAATTAAATGAAACGTTGAATCGAAACAATGATTTGCGGAAACAGACATTTATTTTAAAACTTTTATTCTCGTATTCAGCTCAATGAGGTGCTTCCTAATGGATTCCATAATATTTTATTTAAGTGGTATTCCGGTGAATCAACTGATCTTATGCTAACGCCTGAGGTGGCTTGAAAAATATATATAATCTGGAAATCTAATCTATCAGCCAAACTCCAAACTTATAGATACGTGATACTGCAGATTCGCTGTTAATGTATGGTGACCCTGCCTGGGCATTAATTAAAACCCTAAACTCTAAGCTTGATAGAAACGACACTCGGATAATAAGAGCTATGCTCATCCGCCGGAGACAACATCCAAATATTCACAGCTCTATAGCCCCACCTCTGATGGTTTTGGAATCTTACGCGAACGTAGAATGCCATTAGCAGGACACCAGGACTCGCTTGTGATGTACTGTTCTGAATACCTAGCCATGGATTGTCGCCTTGATCACCCAGCAACCACTTATATTGACAAGCTATGTTATGACACAGAATGGCAACCTAACGATCTTCTGACCTTGATGCAAAACCGTGAAGTTGGGTGTGATAGATTCATGAATGTCTAAACTAACTCGACCGAATATTGAAACAATTTTGATTATTTTTTTTTTTCATTAGTTCACTCAATACAAATTCAAAGATCCACAAGGTAACTTCTTGCTGATATGATTGTTGTAATGGTATAATCCTGGGGGACAATTGTGTAAGCAGTGAATATTAAGAGAATATGTAGGATAGATATCAGTTGACACTAGACTTGAATATGTTAAAATTGTAAACGTGGATAGGGAGAGGTAGTAATACTATAAATAAGAATAAATACAAGGCCAGATTTCCTCCTACTTCGACATAGCTTGAAGAAATGAATTTCCTGGAGTTTAAATATTAATGGTAGTGCTCAAGCAAATACGAAGTAAAGCGGCTATCACAGGTCGGCTGTAAAATGATTTCATTCAAGTGTTCATTACCCTGTTTTTTATTTACTGACTATTTTAAGTTTCTGTTTAGACATGAATTGTACGAAGAGAAACGAAAGAGAAGTATCTTAAAAAATTAATTTTTCGATCTCTTAAACATTCAATAAATGCGAGCGGAACGGAATAAATGAAAGAAAACAGAGAGCAGTATAATTATTAAAAAGAGAAATCGCAGTGTATGGGCTTCGTATTGGGGAAAGATAACAAACATATCGAAGAAGTAAAAATGTGTCGTGTTTTAAAAGATAGTGCAAGGGGTTAAACGTGAATCAAAATGGGAATAAAAAACATGAAAGAAGCAAATGGACCGTACCCTTTCTGCGTGTTGGCGATATTTTCCTCTTCACAATTTCTATTACTTTCTATCTTGTGACCCCTGTTCTAACATTCATTTAAACCCCTCTACCAGTACCTGTAACGGCATTCACTCGGGGTGGGTTGAGCCAGCTCCAATATTTCTATGCGTTTTATGCGAATTTGGAATTCACAAGCGGTCTCCAACCCGCATGTATAGCACATGAGATTTGCTTATAGTGGTGAAGGTTTCGTGCAGGACCATCCACACTTTTTGAAGGGCCAATTAGAGAGACCTGGTCCAGACGTGCCACAAGATCCGCAGGTTTTTGAATTCAGAGTTTTCTTTCTCCTAGACCAGTTGTCATCCAAGTCTATAGAACCCAGTCTGTACAGCTTATTTACCCATAGCTGGAGGGAGTAGAAGAAGAGGATTCACACCTTTCCAGAGGATATTAGTACGTATGTGAATGTATTGGATTCGATTGGAATTCGAACTCGGCTCTCCGATTCCTCAATCCAAGCCGATATCCATTACTCCACCGTGTAGGTTATTCCCTGATTTCCACTGTCTTATTTTTATTGTATTTTCAGTGTTAAATATTATAAACCCTCCTTCCTCATGATGTAACGATTTCAAATGTCTCTTTCTCAGTTTAATTTTAATCGTTTTTGTTTTTAATTTTATTTAAAACTTCGTCATTGCTCTTATATTCAGTCTATGGTATTCTCATTGTTCTTCTATTAAAACAAATGTATTCTTCCTATGATGAGATTTTCTATTTTCATTGACAGATAAGAGGATAGATATTACGTAAGAGTTCAGTAATCTTCTTTCCAACGATTTTTTTCCTGTTTCTTAATTCTTTGCTTAGCTTTTTGAAGGTACTTTTCCCTATCCAAACATATCTTCTAATTTCAGTGTCGCATTCTTCGTTTACTGTTAGAGATATCAAAGAAGCAAGAGAGGCAACCGAAAACTCCTTAAAGTGTTTGAAGGAATGGATTACAGAATAAGTACAACGAGGCATAGTAACATTTAGTTAATTCTATAAAAGATATTAGTATTAGAGAACAATGATCACCCACATTCTGAATGATATGAAAATAAAATATTAAGATTGATTTATCATCTACTGTCATTTAACTTTACAGTCTTTAAATGTAAATAAACATTTACATATATGATATAATTTTACATTAAGGCTCGAATAATTAAATAAAAATACAATAAATCGAATTCTAATGTTAAATGACTTCTTCAAGAAACTAAGCAAAGAATAAAGTAAAAGGAACATTACTTTCGAAACAAAAGGACGTTTTCTTCATTCCTTGCTCACATGTAATTTGGAAACGAATGCTGGATTATTACAATCCAGATGAAGAAGACACTTGCGATCTTTGGGAAACTGTTGTGTCGGCGGACGTTGGGAATATCATTAACTGAAATTACGAGACCCGAGCAAGTTTCGAGAATAGTAAGAATAACGAGAAACGTACGTTTCGAAAGGGAAAGTTGGGATAACTGGAAAATATAATGAGGAAATGCGTCCTAGAGAATTTAACACCCGCATGATCCGGGGAAGCAGAATAAATCAGCGAGTGAACTATATAATGAGTTCGTGTGAAATTTATGACAGAGCAAAGACAAAGAAAAAAGGTAATCGTTAAAAGTTGCGAAAATCAAAACTAAATAAATGAGCAAGGATAGCATATGCCAAGGAGGGACATGGCGTGAAGACCGATTAGTTCGTTAACACCGAATGTGCAGCTGATCTCCAAAAATGAAAAAAAGTCTGTTCTTAACTGGAGCAAGTAAGGGACTCAAAAACGAAGCTTTTCCTCATCAATCACCGGAAATATCCCATCATGAGTCTCATCAGCATGGCCGATGCTAAAATCCATGAAGGTGAAACGTTGTGTCTCCTCGACCACACATACTTGGCTGGCATAAAATGGAAAGATTATATTGAATCAATTGCCAATTCAGATGCTAGAAAATTTAGTTCATTATGCAAAGTTAGACAAATCTTCTCCCCTGAATCTAGCTTATATATTTATAAGTCTACTATTCGTCTTTGGTTTGAATATTGCTGATACATATCGTCCATTGCTCCTGCTGCAGATTTAGAGATTCTAGATAAAATACAAAGCAGAATCGGAAATATCCTAACCTAGCGCCTCAGCCTCAGTCATTTTCCTATAATGTAACTTTCTTTTGCCTTTCCTATAAGTACTTTCATACTTTTTCACAAAAATTTTCTAACGGTAATCCTTTTCCCAACGGCTGTTGATTTTTACATTTTTTTATTTTCATATGACTTTGCTTTCATATGAATCATATTTTGATGCAATATACGTTTTATGACCTGATTTATGCTTCGACTTTAGAGAAAATTATAGCTTTCACCTCACGTTTCTTATGCTATATATGGCATTTTACACGCAAACATATATATATGAAACGACGATGAAAGCTTTTTCGTATAATACGTTTAATTATGTAAGACGAGATGTGACTACACATAGGCACAAACGAGAGACGCTTTAAATTTTACATTCACACACACACATATATATATATATATATATATATATATATATATATATATATATATATATGTATATATATATATATATATATATATATATATATATATATATATATATATATTTATATTTATGCGTGTGTAAAATTTAAATTTTATATATATATATATTATAAATTAATTGATTTAAAATATGTTTTCGCTACACAGTTCTAACCATGTTTCAAAAATGGAAACATGGTTAGAACTGTGTAGCTAAAAAAAACCTACTTTAAATCAATTAATTTATAATATTAATGCTCTGTAAATTTACATTGAACACTATTTTGTAAAAATAAAAATATTTATAAGAACACCGGGTTATATATCTTACTGTTCTTTCTTTTTTATTTTTATACATATATACATATATATATACACTTTAAATAATTATAACGTGAGTATTTATTAAAATACATTTAATTTTCGAAAAATAATCTAAACTACAGGCATTTATTGTTTTTTTCAATGCCTGTTTTCAAACTGACGTCCGTTCTTGTCCAGCCATTGCTGACAACGTAAAGCAATGAAATGCCAAACATCACCAAACATTTTGTTCTGGCATTTTCTGCATTCTCGTTCAATGGCTGCTCTCAATTCAGCGACTCTTAGGTTTCTTAGCGTGGACTTTGTCTTTTAAGTATCCGCATAAAAAATAAACTTGTTTTTTGATTGTTGGTGAACGCAGAGGGTTTTTCTTCGAATCCCTTTCCTCCAATCCACCTGTTTGGCAAGATCTCATCAAGGTAGGATCTAACATAGTGACGGATGTGTGGTGTTGCCTCATTTTGCTGAAAATAAATCATCTCACCTTCAGAGTACTCTCTAACGCTTGGCGTGACAGACTTGCAACAAGTAAACGGAACCAGTCATAGTAGCGTCAGAAAAGAATGATTCATTTAATCCTCTTGGTGATAAAACGCACCACACTGGTAACTTAATATGATATTCCACCATATCATTCGGATTCACAAATTCCCAGTAGATGCAATTGCGGCGGTTAATTGAAACATTTAATTTATTCATATCACTCCAGACAATCCTAGTTGGAAAATGTGCATCTTCTACACATCGTGAAAATTACCACTCGCAATGCGCAATTCTTACGTCTGAATAATCGTCATTAATAGCACGGAATAATCTTGGAATGTATATTTTCAATTGATTGTGCTTCAAACTGCGTTGGACACACGATTTCGAAATCACTACCTCACGAATCGCTAGCTGCCGAGATTTTCGTGTTCTTTTGTGGCACTTTTCAGTTCCCTATGTAGGGTAAGTCGACGTCTGTGCTTTTTCGAAACGCTTCATGTAGATATTCTAATCAGTTACATACGCTTCAAACTTATCTGTCATTCGAGTGATGGTAGGTCGCCTTGGTGGATCTGTTTGAAATTCTCTTCTAAACTGACTTTACACTTCAACTGCTTTCTCATTCTAACAGTCGCATTTTAGAATGTATTTCATTTGTTGAAAGTTTAGATTGATTTTCATCATTAATTCTAATTGTTTTAAGCCGGAAAGTAAAAAGTATCAACTCTTGAAGTGTGTACACTTTTTGAGGCCACCCTGTATATATATTAAGAGGGGTTCTATGTATATAATCTCCTAGTTCATTTAGATTATTTTCCGTTTTGTTTATGTTTCCATCACTTTTATTATTAAATATTATAAATTGTGATGACATAGGATGGTGAAAGGTGACAACGTGTACGAAACTAGAAGCAAATATACTGTGGATGATGTAGCAATTAATGAATTTTCTTAAGATTTTTAACTTGTTAAATTATAAATTGCTTTGTCTTTGAGATAAGTACTATTTAAATCAGAAGAGTTGCTGTTAGTTTCGTATATAATATATATATATATATATATATATATATATATATATATATATATATATATATATATATATATATATATATATATATATATATATATAGATGAAAAAGCTTAGATTTAACATAAAACACGAATATATATATATATATATATATATATATATATATATATATATATGTGCGTGTGTGTGTGTGTGTCTGTATGTCTTTGTGTGTCTGTGTGTGTGTGTGTATAAATGATATTTACGCAGCAAGTTGTCATCTAAATAATTTAACCTAAAGATTAAACTTCAACTGGGAAGGTCTATCCGTTTATTTACTTTTAGTAGGCAATTTTTTTTAACAAGATAAATATTTGAATCGTAACTGTGGATAGAATATCAGAACTTTTTATTCTGTTATTTCTTGTTCAAGTCCCTTCGACCGTTGCTGTGACTTATAAGAACCATGTGTCGTTAGTGTGGTGGACAAGATTCCGGTGTCTGCAAGCCGTTAGTCTGCTAAACGTCTAAAAGTGTCTATGACTTGTGTAAATGTTAAATTAAACCAAACAACAACAAACATTTAGCTGAATAAAAAAAATAGAGTAAACCAGAAACTCAGACAGTTCACTATCAATTTCGATCAAAATATTGAAATATTTTCTTAGAAAATATGAATATTTTTATTTATATCTTTGTGAAAGTTATATTTTCGAATTGCTATGTCGTTGAATGGGGCATTTTTTCTTCTTTTTTTTTATATTTGTGCAAGTTGCATACAAAACGCTTGTGACAAAGATGTCTATTCAATAATTTTGTTGATTTTATGATATATCAGCTTTTATAATTGAATTTTATATGCGTTAGCCAATCAGAGTTTGACTGTCCAATTAATAGTGATAGGTAACCAACCTCTAATCGGTGACTATTACATCATGAGTATGCTTTTGATAAACTTAGGATGCATTGTCGTTTCTTTCTATGATAGTTGAGTTTATCATTACTGTGAAGCAAGACTATGTAGCGTCTATGTTTTTCTCCTTGTTAAAAAAAAATCAGATCATTGCAAAATTTTGTGGTCGATTTTTATTATTGATATGAAATAACCGAAGGTTGACAATGGCGTTTCTTTGGTTGCTGATTTCTGGTGTGTTTTAGATTTAAAACTTACAGCGTTTAGTTTCGAGTAAAACTTTGTTGATTGTTGATATTTTGTCTCAAAATGAGTGTCTTAAGAATGGTGGATAAAAAGTTGTATTTCCGGCATATTATGGTCTATGAATTATTGCTGGAACTACCATAAAATAAAAACATTCAGAAAGAAAATTTCGTGCTCCAGCACTACGGCCGGTCAAATGATGTTTGGCAGATTTCGTCACGGTGATTTTAACATAAGCGTTCAACCACGCTTCGCGTAAATTTCCGAATCTGATGCCATCGTTTATAATAAACCGAAGATTTCCACGGAAGATATTGCTAAAAGTTATAAAATCAATATCTTAAGTGACATTCACCATTTGAAGAGATTTGGGTTTAGGAAAAATGACCGATTTTGTCAAAAAGAAAAGGTGTCATTATCCACCATGACAACACAAGAGCGTTGATTCCATTGGTTTTTCTTTCTTTTTCCTCTCTACAGAAAAATTTAAATGACAAAAAATGATTCTCTACAAGTCCTTCTAAAGTAACAAACCTTCTTTTAACAAAAGAAAACATGGATTTTCTAAGAAAACAGGATCAAAAAGCACGTAGAACGATGGGAAAAACTCGTTTAAAACAGTGGAGATTATGTACGAGACAAATTATCTACTACATAATTTATTTTTATATATTAAAACTATGGAAAATACTTTAAACAATTAGATGAGAAGAAATAATAAAAAGTAAAAGGTGAACTGTTATCGTTTGGCATTTTATTAACTCCAGTTTTAATAAAGTGTTCATTGGTAGTTCCAAATCACCTAGATTTTGTAGAAATCAGTTTGCAGTGAGGATCAAGGTTTGGAAATAATCAAGGTATATCTACCATTGCAGATAAGAGGCTACAAGCAGTTGAAATCAAAATTGATAGGCTTTCTCTTAAGACTGCCAAATGCAAAAGATATACTAGAATGTTGGTTCATGAAGTCTTGCCCAAGAATTATATCACTACGAAGATTGGGAAGGACACAAAGTGTAATATTCAAATACCACTCACCTAATAAATTTAAATTGACGGTGCACTGCCCTTTTATTCGAGTGTTAAGGGACAACAAATCCATGAACACATTTCCCACTGCAGGTTTTATTTTTATCTGGTGTCTTTTCGAGTAGTCAAGTGAAATAAAGGATTCAGAGCTACCAGTGATAGAGCATAGCCTCATTTTTGCCAATCAATACATAGCCCATTTTTAATAAACGAAGTAACGTAGTGGCTGCCAATGTATAAGATTAAGTGAGGGGGTCAAAATACTAACCAGTTGACATACTTCGGAAAAGTGATTAAGTAATGTGTTCATGCCAGGAAAAACTCCCCAAAAGGTTTAAAAGATATTCCCTTCCACATTCTAATTAATAGAACACATTTATATGAAGAACTGCTGCCTCAATAAATATTCCAATAGTGGCTTGGAATGAGAAATCAAAGAGCCAAGATTGAATTCCATTCAGGTTTGTTATATTCATTTACATGCAAATACACTTGGGAAAGGCAACAATTGAACAGTAGGACTTGTATCTGGAAAGATCTAAGCGAGAGAGAAATATCTTTAATGAATAATGTTAACAAACTAATAAACTGAGAACATTTATAGAGCGCTGTGGCATAGACGCAACGAACGCCTAATTAAAGAAATTGTTGCCACAACCAGTGTCTAACTTCCTTTAGTAGTACTAGATATATCACCATTATATTTTAAAGTCTGTATTCAAAACGAAATAAATCATAAAGTCCCTTATATATTTGTTAAATCTATCATTAGATATGAATATATTAACATGAAATTAAAAATTATTTATTAATCTTAAACACTGTGAAGATGTGTACTTTATCGAAAATGAAGATTATAAATAATAAATATATTTTAATATAATAATAATAATAATAATAATAATAATAATAATAATAATAATAATAGAAACTACTACTACTCCGACATTCCCTAATATTATGAGAATTATTTATGACATTAATGAACATAACAACATAATGCTTTCAAATCGTTCACTACTGGTAGAGTGTTATGCATGATTAGGCGGGTGTTGACAACTGTGTTGACAAACAGCTTGCATTTTGCAATGCAGTAGAAATGTATGAGTACAAATAAAATTATTTCCGCGAAAATAAGGAACACGAAACATTGTGATACTAATGGATCATTCAAACAGCAGCAGTTCTTTTGATAGAAAAGAGGAAAATTGCACAGATAATGAGTAGTCTGTTTCGACAGACAACTTAAAAAAAAGTGAAAGCCAAAGGCTTTTGAAATATCTTGAACTTGCTGGAGAAGTGAAAACAAATCGAGAAATCTGTATGCCCATTATTACTGCAAAGCTTGGACGAATCATAAAGAATCTCTCAAAGAAGATGATAGAACAATAAAGAAGAAAATAAAAGTTGACACTAAATGAATGAGATTATCAAAATCCGCGATGAAGTATTGAGACGGTTCACTTTAAAATGCGACACAAAAATTTTCAAACGATAATTGTGTATTAAAAATAACAAAATAATAAAAATACATAAAATAAAAATTAGAACGATTTACTTCATAGATAAAAATGATATGATATAGAAAATATATAAATGTTTGTTTTGCAACCATTGCATTTGTGAGGATTCGCAACATGTATCTAATGACTGAAAAGGTAACATTCTTAAATTGAATATTTTTCTTATTTTTTGGCCACTCTTCTCAGGTCGTTATTCATTTTATCTCTTCACATCTTCCTGTACCTTGTTCTTAATATTTATTGTACTATCACCATCTTTCTTCAACGACTTTGTTCCAACTATTTGCTCTATTTAAAAGGAGAGATTAGTCAAAAATTGATTTGAAATATATATGGTCAAAAACGTCCTGAATGGACGTAGCACATAACCTACAAACAAACTCAATAGGTATGTGGAGCGATGTTTTTATCAGTCCAATTTGCAGTAAATATGCTCTGTGCGTGTCAAATATTCCTCGTTTTGTGCTCAAGTCAACCGTCTCTTTCTGATGTAGAGCCTAAGTTTTCTTTTTTTTCCACTTTCACTAAAACTTCATCGTTGCTACTTTGTTAACTCAATTGTATTCTTAGCATACTTCTATAGAACCACATTTTACTACACATATCAATTCTTAAAGTCCCTTCGATAACTGCGAGATGAATGTTCAGCATTTACTGTCATATAGGAAAACTGCCATTATGTAACAGTTCAGTACAATTTTCCATGTTTTTAACCACATTTTTCCATTTCCTAACAATTTGCTTAATTTTTGAAAGGCATGATTCTCTGTCTCATTGCGTCTTAGATTTCGATTTTACATTTTCCATCCTCTGTTGAAACACCTCCCGGATATTTAAAGTGTTGTACCTGATCGATTATCGTAACACTAATTTGTATTTGGATGTTTTTCAGTACATTTGTTATGTTCCTTTTTTACTCTTGAAATTGATATTTAGTCCTTTGCTCTCGCTTACATTCGCTACCTTCTGTAGTGGTTGTTGCAGTTTTTTTTTCCTGCTATCTAAACTATATTATCTGCCTATCTTTTGTTTTTAAATTGTGACAGCTAATAATGAATCGAGTTATAATTTATATTAAGACTGCTTCATGATATAAGTTGACTAAATATATCCGGTGAGAAGACAAATCGTACAATCTGTTTTACTTATTTATTAAACTTATATCCTATCCCTATGCAGTTGATTCTCTACCAGTATATGTTCTGGATTATAGAATATTCCTCTCAAATATGTCAACACAACGTAGCACTTCTAGCTGTTTTTTTCATTATTTTGTCAAAGCATTTTACATAATCTGTATAACACATGTATACATTAAACAGAATAGAACAAATCTCATCAGATCAAACAGTAAATAGATTTGTGTTCTTAAAATAGGCATGTGTATGATCTATGGATCATCGCAAAGCCAGATTCACCACTATAATGATTTAAATAAGATTTACTGAAAGTACCTCAGTATACGTATGAAATGATGGAAAATTTTATATATTTTTCTTTGAAGAAATTTCCCAAATTAAAAACTTGATATCTTCGTATAATATTATTACAGATGGCATTGTAGTTAACACATATCCCTGCACGTTATTTATTTGTAATTTATCCACTTGAATATGTATATATATATAAGATGGCTAAGATACAAAGACAAGCTGAAAAGCAACTTGTCAGCAGTCAATATACCACATAACACCTTTGAGCGCTTAGCCTTGGAGCGGGTAGAATAGAGATAAACGTGTTTTAGTGTACTCAGCAATTATTATTCTGCTTATTTGAATTATCTTCAAAAAGTGGGAGCAAGATGTAAATGATCAGCCAATCTAACAGTGATCTCATCTCACAATCCTCACACTTGCTCCATATGAGGCCTCCTTTGTAAATCATAAGCGGGTCTTAAATGCCACTTAAGATTATCGCACAAACTTTCATAACTGAATCAATAAGCTATCAGATCCTCATACGTCGTAACCGACGGGCGGGGAGAGTCTATTATTATTATTACTATTATCATTATTATTTTATATAATTATTCTCCGGTGAAAAATATTGGTTACTCGCATAATTCTTCTTAATGAAAGTCGCCAATCGTGTAAAAGGATGAAAATTTTACATTTAACGAAAAGGTACGAAATCCATTAAGCATCTTACTTAATCATTGTATATGCATGTGATGATGTCTGCGAGTGAACAAGTGAAAACGAAACAGAACAGAATTTTCAGAAAACATTATTATTTCTCATGAAATTAATCGTGCCATTTTAAAAAGATCAAACAAGCCGCAAGCCGGATGAATGCTGCTCTCAGGCCGCAGTTTACTCATGGCAGTCTTAAAACACATTAATTTACTACAGAAAATTAATGCTATATGTTTCTTTATTAGTAGAAAGGTATCTGAAAATGAACAATGCAAACAAATGGTACAAATGAAAAATCAGAAGCTATCCCATGGGACAGAAAATCGATAATCTTGTTTGGTCTGATGTTTCAATCCAGTGTAAGAGACAGTGATTTTTATCCTAAACAAACCTAAGAAAATCTGTCAAATAACTGATGTCAGTTTTTCAAACTTCTACGTAAATGTGCAAATTAAGCAAAACAAAATAATATAGATACATTAATAGAATTTCCCAAAGAACTAAATATCGAAGAAAACTGAAGAATATGATAACATTTGCCAATATATTGTAAGGATTAGAACTGTCCTGAAGATCCTGGAATATAATCCGTAATGCTAGGAGCGAATTAGACTTTAGTCATACAATAGCATAATTAATACTGGTGAGAATATTCAAGAAAGTAATTCAAAATTGAGATATATGGGTCAGGTAACTTCCGGCGATACGCACTAGATATACATCGGTGATACCAGGAAGGAAGAACGTGGACTAAATGTAACAGTGAAGGTTAGGCCATAAATTACAAATAGAATTTAATTATTAGACAACAAAAGAGTTACATTGGACTAAGGTAAATACCAAAGATTACATGGGATTCAAGTAAATCAGGGAGAAACTAGGGCAGAGATAATAGAAAAACTTTGAACTATGGGGAAAATAAAAACATAGAAACCGAGTTAGTGGATAGACATTATCAAGGGTCATATGAACAGAATCAAGAGCGTAATTCATAGGATTAAAATTGAGATGCACGCGAGCAAGCATCAGATGAATTGGATAAAATATAAATTGGATCAAGAGTGAGATTCCCAGGATGAAGTACCCAGTGCACAAGATTAAGTGTAAGAAACGTAGCATCTATAGAGAGACTGGATTAAGAGACAACACGTTGTGTCATATGTTTCGGCTCAACAATGATAAATACAAAATCAAGAATAAGGTTCACTGATTTAAAAGGTATGTGCACAGGATCAAAAGCAAGTTTTATGGAATCAAGTCCACGTTGTACAGAATCCCTCACGAAATGCAGACAGTCAATTGTGATATATACATGACCACAAGAAAAAGGCCCAGACTAGATTTTCAGAGACACGGTTTCAAGGTTCTTTTTGTGCATGGGACAGCGTTTAGTATGCTGGTCTTCTTTTTAAATTAAGGGTTTATGGTGTTTCTAGACGAACTCATTATTTGAGTCAATCTTTATTAGGAAATTACGAAAAGAAAGCCTTTTTTACATCTTTGCATATTAATGTGTCACCCCAGGCTCTATTCGATTCCTTACATTCTTCAGAATTTTCATCAGTGACTTTCTCGATTCCATGCGTTCTCCATTCTATTAACTATGCTGACGACACAACTATCTGTTCCTATTTTAATATCAAATGTCATATGTTCGACAAATGTTATATTGGTAGCTTAACTCCAAGGAGAAAATCAATCATTTGTTAATGGGACAAGAAACGCCTTTTTAATTTTAACGACTCTCGAAGGCGAAACTACTCTCTTTTAATCCTTTTCTCAGACCTGTTTTACTTTCCATCAGCATGGATAAAACTAAGCACCTCGAGAGTTATTCATTAGTCTTCTTCGTAGCGGAATGTTTATATTGAAACAATTCCTAGGTCTGGTATCAGAAAGGTTTGTTCACTGTGTCATGCTCGGCAATGTTTCTCGGTAGAATCTATCTTAGAAACTTGTAAATATACCGGTCGTCCCTGCAGTGAATATTGCTGCCACATCGGGCCTGATTCTTCTGCTATAGGTTTCGAGATTCTTGTCAAAATTATAAGAATAATCGGCAACGTTATTGGTCTTGTCATGGCACGCCGGCTTTTGGCATATTACCTACGCATTACCTCATCTCCCCAGTGCCTTTACTATTTCATGTTAAATTTTATGATATTCCGTTTAGTACCCTGACTTCCTAAATCACTAGAGAGACAGCTAGGTATCATTACTTTAATGTTGAAATTGCGAGATCAAAATAGGTTTTCTGGTATCAGTTTGTTCTCTGGCCCCTTCTCATGTTAACTAATATTTTGAAAACTTCAAAGTCTACATCAACGCCATCTTCTGTCTCTTTGAATCCTGTCTTTCTTTATTTTTCTCTCTCATCAATCACGTTTTCCCAGATTTTTACACTTCAATTTTCCTCTCAATTCTTCGCGGCTATATCATCTTGCATTGGTTAAAATCATTTTGATTAGTGTCAGATGCATGGGATCAAATACAAGTTGCTCATGATTCTGTGGAGAATGCAAAAGTGAGGATTATTAGTGCAGTATACTCAAGAGGGCAATGTACAGGACAGATCCATGACTAGACAAACAAGGGAGAGAAATATGTAGAGAAATTGCGTAAAAATAATGAAAAATCACAATCACCACAGCCCCAGTTTGGTACCAATAAAACAGGAAATATAGTAAAGGAATCATTAGCATTAGCGAAAATGCCTTAAATGGGAACTGTAGTGAATAATTGCGTTAGAATATGATTACAAAGTGCCTAAGAAAGTGACACAATTCAATTTCTGACATGAGGTTTTTGGTTTGGACTCGGAAGGATTTGCGTATGCAACATAAATCCAAGAAACAATACTACTACTACTACTACTACTACTACTACTACTAATAATAATAATAATAAAAATAATAGACACCACAGAAACAGAGTCACAGAAAGCTGAGAAAATATTTTCTTTCATTCAGACTGAAAGTCCTCATTATTTGTTGATATGTATATGTATTTCTACACACACACACACACACACACACACACACACACACACACACACACACACAAAACACACATATATATATATATAATTTCGTCTATCCTGGTAATCAATTAGGAATTATTTTTTGAAGATTGTGAGCAGGGGACAGGTAAACTATTACAGGGAATAACGTACGTGTTACCTATCTCCCTAAGGAAGGAATAAATAGCAATAATAATAATAATAATAATAATAATTACTTTGTAAGGAACTGTGCATATCATCTGAATAACAGTTCATCAAAATAAAAACTCCCAAATATGCATAGATACCACTTTTAGAGTACCCTTTTTACCCATAGAACCCAGAAGTCTATTTTGGCACTTGAAATTAAATTACTATCTGGCAAAACGGTGCCACAAATGATAACAACAACAACAACAACAACAACAACAATAATAATAATAATAATAATATTTTGTGAGACTCTCACATTCAAATAGCAAATTTAATTTATATAAAATAACATCAAAAAATTACAAAGGTGATGGAATATACAAACCATCCCGGCAATTGTATGACTAAAATCTACTCGAATATTTAGATATATATTCTAATATACTATTAGAAAATCTTGCAATAATTTAATTTTCAGTCAAAGTCAAAAGTTGGTGTGATGTACTAAATCAACGAGTACATTTAATAAACTGCCCTCTTATTGGTGTGTAAAATCTTTACGTAACTTCAGCCGTTCTTAATTATAAATGTTTGAGTCTAATTAAATCTAACTCACCATAAATCTGAATGACAATTCACTGGGCAGATATGTCAAAGCAGCTGACGTTGTATCTAACTCAACTTAATGCATATAAATGAGTGACGATCAGCGCGATATTTGTCCCATTCTCCCGGGTCAGATGATCTGTAGGTTAGGGATTTAATATGTTTCCAGAGAATCTAGCCTCTGTAAATATTCCATACTTACTGGTGGAGCCGAGATTATTAGCTAACCAGATATGTGTAAAATGTTCCATCTCAGTAGAAAATTAACAATTACGAAGGGTAAATTAAAAGAGAGTTTCTCTACTGTCCAGTATTTTCTAAACATACCCTATATCATTTTTCGGTTAGAATCCCAAATTTCAAAGACTGGCTTAATTAGTTAAATGTAACGCCTCACTATCATTTTCCTCTGACTTGGCTTTATTCTGTGTAAATCACTTCTATGTAACATCTGTCGTGCCCCTTACACCTTATACACATACCGGATGTTGACGAACCAAAACAGACTATGCAAATAAGTTTTCTGCGTATAGGCACTACTCTTATATCCACTTTAACCAAAGTGAATTGAACACTATCTTATGAACAGTCAGAGTAACTCCCGCTTAAAAAACAAAATGTTAATTAAGTGCCGAGTGATGGCTATATATATATTGAAATACAAACAAACCCGAAACAGAACAGCGTTTGGTGTCAACACCAACATGCAGAGAGAGAAACAGCACCGACAACGACAAGCAACACCAATACCCATTTAATTCTATCACACTCTCTCTCTCACACACACACAGTTGATTTTAGCAACATCAACAGTGTTATCGTAAGTTACCCCCGCACGTATGTACTCTCCCAGCTGTAAATAGGAGCAAGTACTGATTTTTCGGGAGTGAAATTTCCACCAGTTAACTCTGAGAGATGGATCGAACATTCTTGCTGTAACTCTCTCGTTTGTAATACGTTTGTACTCCTGTTTTCTGTGAATATATTTGTTGAACTCAATTATCTTTTGTGTCTTTAATTCTAGCTGTAACAAGGGCACAACAAACAGATAGATGTTACTAATTTTGTATATATTAAACAAATTATATATTTATTTAGATATGCTCAACTTACCTCCACAACAGTAATAAAATTAAGGTTTTGTATTCCAGATTAACTATTTCCTTTCCGCAAAAGTTGGTGAAGTTACACTTTTTTTTTTAATTTAGAGAATAAATGAAAACAATTTCATACGGAAGATACAAAAGTAGTTCCCTGACTAAATGCTGTTAGCATGAAAGTGAAAAAAAAATGTAATATTAATTAACTTATGTTGTTTGTATGGATATCAGGGAATTTAAACGGCAGAACAATCAAATAACGTCATTATATTTTACACGAATCACTGAATATATGAATAATTTTAAAATATTCTATATTATTATTGGCCATGACACGATCAATATATTTTCACTTTTAATCTCTAAGACGCTCAAAACATTTGAGTGTAAGTAAGATATTTTTATATTATTTCAAACAACTGATTGACATTAATTTTAAGTCTTCATTAAGTAAAAATGTACTCTTCAAAATATAATCAGAAAAGTTAATAAAGTATAATTAAGCAGACAAATTTGATTACCTAGAGATCTTTCTCATGACATGTCAAAGAGAGGTTTGAGATTTATTTATACAGACGCACCTCACAAGATGTTACAATAGTACTGTATGTACTATTCATTTTCTACTATGGTATGATATTTACCAACTCTTGGAAGTATGAAATATGATAGGGTTAGGGTTATAGGTTAGAGTTAAGTACTAAGTTTAGAGATAAGAATTACGGTTAGGGTTAATAGTTAGGGTTAGGGTTTATTGTAGAGGACAGTGAAAGGATTATGTATTAATTATCATTAACAATGTTTTTTTATACACAAAATGTTTTTAAAATCATCAAATAGTGATTTTAATATTTGTGAACGGATTTCATGTCATTGAGAAATAGCAAACAGGTCATCGTTTTCCTTGAGCAATTTCCAGCATTAATGAGTGCATCGTTATTTACGGTAGGTTACAAATGCCTCGGTAGATATCATACTATAGCAGCCCTCCCCCAAAATACAAAGGAACTGAAACACATATAGCAGGTTCAACTTAAAAATTACCGGCACATAATTATTCTCCCAAATGTTGTATATCAATATTTGATGTCCTATATTTCGATTTCAGTCTCTTTTCATCCAATATCATTTGCCTTAGATGGAATGTGTAAGATTTTGGCTAGTGCGAAGTTACAACCGGCATATTTTTATAACAATCTGCCCGTCCATGCAACCTTATTATACTTAGTATAATTAAAATGCTGTACTATATTTACTAGGAAAACGAAAAATCCTGTATAAAGACTACCATCTCAATCACATATATATCGATTGACTATATATATATATATATATATATATATATATATATATATATATAAATATATATATATATATATATGTGCAAATATATATATATAAATATATATATATATATATATAAATATATATATATGCATAAATATACATATATATATATATGTATAAATATATATATATATGCATAAATATATAGATATATGCATAAATATACATATATATATATAAGCATAAATATACATATATATATGCATATATATATATATATGCATAAATATATATATATATATATATATATATATATATATATGTATGTATGTATGTATGTATGTATGTATGTGTGTGTTAGTGAGAGAGTGTGCGAGGGATAAATGGTCGCCTATATTACGCTAAAATGAAAATCAGACTGACATCTAATTTTAACTTTTTCATTTACCGAAACACAGAGAAATATCTGGAAATACTAAAGAGTTAATTTATTCAGTAAAATCGCCATTGGCTTCGGGTACATCCTCCAGACGACTTCGGAATGTTCTGCAATTATTTTAGCTGATCACGTTGTTTAAGTTGGTTGGTTCATGCTTCCATAATTCTTGTCTTCATTTCATCTTTAGTGTTACAAGGAGTTTTATTAGTCTCTCGCTGAACTACGCCCCGCCCATAATAATCAAGGGGGTTTCAGTCTGTGGAGTTAAGTGGACAGATGTAAGGGTGATTAAGTCATAGAAATTGTCTGACAGACATGAGTGGGTTCCGCTATTTGTGTGTCACGGTGCAGGGTCATGTTGCCAGATATAGGTTCTTCCAGCAGCCACTATCTTTACCCAGGTCAGCACAACCTCCACAAGGCACAATATATAGGGCTCCTTGTTGAGTCTAAGGCTCTCAAAATCCAATTTGGGAAATCTTTTCTCACCAGAACTTTCATAGTGAGATAGGATACTATAGGTTACAAATGCTTCGGTAGATACCATACGATATCGAGTTACCGTATCTTCTTAATAACAATTCGAATCATCCAACTCTTTCCGAATCGTTTGAACTGTCCCCAGATTGGCACGCAAACATTGTGAAATGTTCATATTGGAATTTCCGGCTGGAATGCGAAGCAGTACAGTATATCGTTTTCAAATTTGTGGCAGAGAGAATTGCGACATGAATCTCTTTTTTCTCGCATAGGGTACATAACCAACCCTACAATAGTATGCAGTCGTTTAAATCAAAAACAAGGTGCATGCACGAAATTAAAAATATAGCATGGTGACAATTTACCAACGCATATTTTTATCCATCTTTGCGATGTTTTAAGTGATTAGCATCAAAAATGTAATATCTTTCATTAGACTTTGATTGTTTGTGCATTATTGCAATGTATCAGACAAAAAATCAGTTTAACACCTCGAGAGAAATAGGCTGAAATATGTTCGGATTCCGAATGTGCATCTAGTGAGGATCGAACTCACTTTTCAGTTGTAACTGATCTAGCGAGACAAGCTTGCTAACCATTGCAACGATAATACAATCAAAATTAACGTGCATCTATGTTTATAAGGTAACTTTTAATATTCATTACGAATAAAGAATTAATATCATTTTACAAAGTGTCATTGCAGCATCCGATGATAAATAACTGCCATCAGTTTTAGCTATATAATATTATCGTTGTTGTAAATATAATTTCATCGTATTTAATGCTTATTTTAAATGTTTAACTTTACTTGCCTTAGATATGTTTTTTTTTTTATTTCCTTCGCCTTGTCTTTCAAGTCATAAATATTTTATAAAATCATTTGTTTTTCTGTCAGGTGCTAGCCATGAAAACAATGCCATTGTCATTCGCTTAATTAAAAACGGAAGCGTCGCGGGCAACTCACGAAAAGATTGACGCTGTAAATTTCAACTGACGAATCACTTAATCTCATTCAATTAGCCAAGTGTTGGAGTCATCAGACTAATTATACCAATTTACCGAAAAATTACCGATAGAACGACGCATTCGTTATGCAGATTTCCCAGTGATTGTTGCGTGATAAGATCGGTTAAATATCGCTAAAAATCATAAAGAAATTAGTGATGACACAGCTGCCAATATAGGTGCGAAGAATAAATTATATATATATATATATATATATATATATATATATATATATATATATATATATATATATATATATATGCGTGTGTGTGTGTGGTTTAGAGTTTTTGTAAGATTCTGTTTTATATCATGGTAAGGGGTGTTTTATTAGTTCCAGTCAGAATATACAGGGTGTTGCAGCAAAATTCGAAACTTGGCAAAAAGAAAACGAAACAGGCAATAAAAACAAAAGTTGTATATGCAGATATACAAAAGTTTGACAAGTAACTAAGATTTTCCTTTCTACCCTTTTCCAAGATGGAATATGAGCGCAGAGCAACGGTTAGCTTCTTTTCGAGTCGGGAAGAAGCCTGCGGAAGTGATGACTTGGTTTGGGTTCAAGAGGTCATGAACATTTGGAGGAAGTGGAAGGCGTGTGAGAACAAGGACGAGTTTACTGCCAAACGAAAAGCCCACAACGTTCGTTCTTCGGCCGTTAGGAACGACGAGTTCGTCGCCGCCTTCAAGGAGACAGTCGACAATGATGGAAGCCAGAGCTACGCCAAGATTGCTGCAGGCATGGGCTGTCACAAGTCGACGATATGCCGAACGATCCAGAAGGACATTTGTTACTCCTCCTACCGCAATTCTTACCGCCTGCTCACCACGAATGCCTTGAAGGAGTCGATGAAGGTCAAGACGGCAGCCTTGCTGAACGACATCAAGCACGGTGCCGGCGGGATTCTGGGGTTCTCCTCTGATGAAAAGTATTTCATCCAGGACCAGACGAGCAACAGGCAGAACGACAGGTGGATCTGCAGACATTAGGAATGTTCCCGTCGTGAAGCATACGAGGTTCCCTCCTCCGTCATGGTCATAGGTGTCATCTCCACCGATGGGGACGTCATGCCTCCGTTCTTCTTTCAAAAGAGTCACCGCTGAGATCTACCAGGAGTTGCTGGGGAGCGTGGTGAAGCCCTGGATGAACAAGATCGCCGCCGGACGTCCCTGCGTCTTCCAGCTGGACTCCGCTCCGGTACGCAATGCAAAGACGACCCAGGCGTTTCTGGTCAACAATGTTCCTCACCACTTGTCGACGGATTGGTGGCCACCCTCCTCACCCGATTGCAACCTCCTTGATTATTTCTTCTGAGGCGTGATCGAGGCCAAGACTAACAAGCACGCCCACAACACGGTCGACTCTCTGAAGGCTGCCATCGTGGAGATGTTCACCGCTATAGACAAGTAAATGGTCGCCAAATCGTGTGATAGATTTCGCGATTGCCTTGAGATGGCCGTCGCCACCGCCTGCCGTCACATTGAAAAATAATGTAGTATGTAACTCTTTGCTAACTAAACTCTTGGGTCTCTGCATATACAATTTTTGTTTTTATTGCCTATTTCGTTTTCTTTTTGTCAAGTGTTGGATTTTGATGCTACACCCTGTATAGTGTTACATGGAAGTGATGAGAAATATATACTTGTCGAGAACTATTAAATGAGTAAATATTTATTTACAAAGTTATGTTATAATTATTAGAAGAGAGCGGCGTTTTAGACCATGAATTTCCCTTAGGGCATAGGCTACAATGGAGCCATTCAACAAATCTATCATAACAGTTCCAAATCACAGTCCTAACCCAGCATGTAATAATTGATATTTTCGGTGCCCCAATTGTGAGATGTCTACCTCAAGATCCTTGTATTTTGGTAGTTTATTTTTTTTCTTCTTCGTTTTTTTTTTTAGATCTTTAAAAATACATCATTACAGTCTTCAAGAAATGCTATGCCAATAAGAAAATACATTCACTTTTGTTGACATTAATTGTGGCGTAATGGATAGCGGCTCGGATTTAGGAATCGGAGAGCCGATTTCGAATTCCAGTTGAATCCATTATATTCACTCACGTCCTAATATCCTTGGGAAACGTATGATCCCTCTCCTTCCCCAGGAGAAAATAGCAGGACAGTCCGGGTTCTTTAGCCTTGGATGGCAACTGGTCAACCTCATAAAGAAAGGGCAAACTACTACGGGACTGGACAGATATATGATCGTATAAGTGTGTATCACGCATGGCATTTAACTGACTGTCATGAATGACTATATCTGGGTGATTAGCTTTCACTGTTCTGTTTCATTCTATTGTAAAAGATCCATAAAATTGTTACAAGTCGTTTGTCTGAAACCGGTTTTGGGTGATGTTTATTCAAATTTCTAACAGTTTCTTTCTCATAGAAGTTGCAGCTTCTCCAATTAAGATATTTGCTCATACTGTGCAAAATTATAAATGATGCACAAATGTTCCTTGAATTTTCCTAACCAAGTTTGCATTTTGAATCAGCATATTTTTCCAGTATGTTTGTAGTTTTTAGTTACAATGCAATGTGTCGGTGGAGGAACAATGCAACATTCAGGTTCAGCTTTTAATCCTGCACAACGGAACCAATGGCGAGCATTGTGTTTGTGTAAATCATCTTGGGTGGTGTCTTGACCATGAATAGGTTTAAATTTCCGTTTATATTTATTAATATTAATATTTTTCTTATTGCAATCTAGGCTTCCTCTGAATTAATAGGAAACAAGGTGATGTGGGGGTAGCACTGCACGAAAATTGTAGCAACCTTGTTGTAAATAGTATGTCCTTTCCGATGTAACTCTGTCTTTTTGTGTTTTGACAATATTCGAAAGGACTCGGAAAATATATAAAAAAAAATAAATATGAACTTTGTCAAATTTACTGATGGTATAATACAACTAATTCGTAAATTTCTAAACGACAGATAGAAATCGCGAACCAAAAATATATATACTTGCGGTTATTTTATGTTAGTACACGCATAAAAACACAGGCATATACATGCAGATAGATAGATAGATAGATAGATAGATATCTGCGTGATTTAATAGCATTCTGTGTGGAAAATTGGATTAGCGTATCTAGTTTAAAGTAGGATATGCTCGGTTTCGACCAAATACTCTGTTAAACGTACGAATAATCTTTTATCCGCAGTTATTTACTATCAGTCTAAAAGAAGGGCAATTGTGACCGAGTGACCGTTTACCTTGCATTTTCAACATGTAAACTAACCACGAGTTACGGAGACTAGTGAAGCAACAATTTGCATGTGACTTAGTGGCAGTATAATCAACAGGAACATATATAACGTTAACATCTATCTATCTATCTACGGCGGCTGTCAACTCAATGAATTGTCTTTTGTTTTGATTTTCAATACAGAGTAACAATTATGTACATCCGTAAAATTTTACATATTTTTCTTTGATAAAAATCAGTATAAAATGAAATATTTCCTTTAAATTATTATCTTCCTTGTTTTATTTTAAATACCATATATTAATTAAGTGAATTTTAAGTTATATTTCATGTCTTTTGATTTCAAATGCCAAATATAATTAAGTTTATGCATTGCTCTTGTAGCATCCGTGTGTGTGGTATTTATTTAAAGGCTTAATACAAAAAATAAATTTTAAAATAGTTTCTACGTATTTGATGGCAGTTTGAATATTTTCATTTTTGGCATTTAGAAATTTTCTCCGTCCAGGATTATAATTTTGTCAGTACATAAGTATCTATGGGGAGATACTGTAAAAGTTCTGAGAGATTAGAACAAGGCATCGTACAAATATATATATATATATATATATATATATATATATATATATATATATATATATATATATATATATATTATTGCATTATATATATATATATATATATATATATATATATTATTGTATATTATTGCATTATATATATGTAGATTATGTCTTGTTTTCCTGTCCCTCTTACCTTCAATGTGTACTGTGGGTATCAATTTTCCCAAGCTCTGATCTGCCATCCATTTATTCAAGATCACTAGCGAGGTTACGCGTTGTTTTTCTCTGTCCATCCTGACATCAATCTGACCTTCAAGTATCGAGTTTCCCGAGCTCTTTTGTGTCATCCATCTATACAAGCTCGCTATCAACGTTATGCGTTATTTTCATCAATTCATCTTGCCTTCAATCTGTCCTGCGATTATCAAATTTTGCAATCTCTCTTAACTATGTGCTCTGGAATTGTCAAATGTTTATTCCTTGTAAGAGTCTTATTCATTTCCATTCTTTTTCCAAAACTTTGCCGTTACCAATATGTTATGCACATAGTTTTCTCAGAATCATGACATGTTGTAGAACAAAATTCCTGATGTTTCATACATCGTTTCCATCAGTGAGGATATTGTCCAGAATCTGCTGTCGTATACACAGTTTGATATTTCATAAAATTTCAATATTTTTTTCTTTGTTTCTAAAGATTTTTTTCCACAAAACTACATTGCTTAAACGATAATTTGACAGTCATCGTTAACTTTTGTAAACATTTCACTCCAAGCAAAGTGGAAATGCCACTAATAGACAGGAGCATACAGAGAGTGAAAGAGAACGAAAAGAAAGGGAGGACTGAGGAATGGACAGTTTAGGGAAGATAGAAAATAGCGATTGACGTTATATTGAAATTTTTGAAGATTGTAGTTATCAGTGTAACAAATAAAGCGAAAGGAATTCCACAGTCGGGAAGTGCGGGACAAAAACCGTTGGAGTAGAAGTGGCGATTGGATTTAAACAGTTCCGCAGTAAACGGGTTGGACGTTTATTCAAATCTAATAGCACGCTTAAATCCATGAAGTCGACGCAAGAGGAGAAATAACTCGTCAGAACTGTTGCCATGAAAATATTTATAGAAAAGATGGAAGTCACGTAGCGTCAGTGAGAAAGTGACTGAAGTCGAGATGCTTAGTCAGAATCCTTCTTTTGGATTTTCTCAAGAACCTCCAGATGCATAGCAGGATCATTAGACCAGATCTGCTGCAGTACGCAATGCACGGGCGAATAGTAAATTTTTACATATGCAAGATGGACTCTGACAGGAAAAAAAAAATCTGGCATGACACATTGACCCAAATTTCCTTGCTGTGGATTCAGCTATTGATTCGATGTTGTCGCCTCATACCAAGTCAAGTGTAAGCGTGAGCCCATGAAGGCGCAGTGTGTTGCTTTCCAGGAGTCCAGCGTCAGTAATATTGATGGCAGGCAGTAAAAATTATAAGTGATGGTGAAACGAGAGCTGTTATCTTTGGGAGGCTTTAAAATTTACAAGCAATTTACTAGTGATAAATATATCAAAACATGACACTTGAAATATAATAGTTTCATAGACTAGATTAAATAAATAAAAATCCCTGTCTCGAATGCCGTACGTTTAAGTCGAATGCCATCCCGATGGAAGCATCTGTCTTAATTACAAACATTGTTTTTTATTCATAGTCTTAAAGTGAAAAGCAAATCGCCAAGAATTTGGTGTGTTTTTTTTTTTTGAAAGATGATAATAGGACTCATTTTAATCGTTTTTGTATTTTTATACACATTTTTATAGTGTAATATTCGAAGGAAGTCAATCACTGATCTCCAGTTTTTTCTTTAACAAATTATCTCAGCATTGTTAATATCTTTACTACGTGCTTATGAATGGGAACACACACAAACATATATATATATATATATATATATATATATATATATATATATATATAATATATAAAAAATTTAAATTCAAATTCAAACAATTACGGAAATTATTTTATTACAAAATGCAATTAAAAGAGTTTGTTCATTTTCTAACAATTATTATTTATTTACTAAACAAGAAAACGTCAATATATATATATATATATATATATATATATATATATAGAAGATGAAGAAACTGTTTAGATTTATTCTTATTGCTTTTTGTACCAAAATAATTTCCGTAAGTGTTTGAAACGGAATTTGAACATAATAATTTTCCGATTACGTTAATTTAATTAATTCATAATTTATATGACAATGGAGTGTATAGTTTTCTTCAGTAATAACCTAGAAAGACTGTTACACAATTTGCTTTGGTTGACCTAAATTATGTCAAGATCTATGAAGATAAGCATCCAGTAAATGACCCGAACTTATTTCTTACAATTGCATTTATATGCAACGTAAACTAATATAAAATCATAAATTCTATAAAAGAAAAAAAAAACAAAAAAAAAAACAAAACAACAACCTAGAAATTAATATATTTGATCCTATAGAAGAGTTATCGACTACATATATGTCACCATTTACTGACCGAAAATAAATCTCAAACCAAAATTGGCTTCTCTATATTTTTGCAAAATGCTCACGTTACCAGCTATCTGTTTAATTAAAAACCAACGGTGAAAAATGTTTGTTTCGCTTCAACGAGCTGGCTCTGCGATCCCCTCAACTGATATCAAACACATTCAAAAAATCAATAAGCTCTTTTCTCAATACGCACTCATTCAAAATCATTTACAACGCTCGTCTATGTCAGTTGCTTTTAACAGCTCATTGAAATGAACGCAACAGTCAGCCGATCTCTTTCATCTTCCAAACTGCCATATCAGTGTTTCTTAACTGAAGACTCATATGCACATCGGAGTGACATACATTGTAACCGATGTCTGAACCCTCTAGTAATTTGGGTTGTTATTGCCAAAAGGACGTATAGACGGTCAGCTGTTATGTATACGCATAAATAGCAACAATAAATCCATTTCATATTGTTATTGTATATTTGACATTTCCTGCTTTTCAGAAAAATTCTGCGAGCATTAACACAAATCTAAATTTATTGGTCATTCAGATGTACACAAATATGGTGATGACCTGCACATTTGAATAAATGAAGACAACCATTGTCATAGAAAATCCTTCATATTTCTAATTCTAAGTTAGATTCTTCACTGCTTTTCATGTCTTTCCGCTTCAATTTGCGGAGGATGAATGTTCTCCGCATATTCCTGCCCTATAAGCAACTCTTGATACTTTACCTTTAATCTTTGCCACCTATATATCATCCAGCAATACAAACATGTTTACTTAGTTACTCATTGTTCTCTTCTACCTCCTTTTATATAATATGTTATCCCAGTATTGAATTGTCTTTACGCTCTTTGTTTATTACCACACAAAAACTTCAAGTCTCTAGTTGTGATTCTTACTATAAGTGACCTACTTTTCTCTATTTTTTAAACCCATTCATGTTCTCCGCCATGTCCTACTGTAGAGAATGATCAGTTTTTTGAGGCAATTCTCCAACTGGTATGGAATTATCCACCATTCTCTGGACTATAGAAGAACCGGTATTGTATATCATAAGTTTTTGGTTTTGTTTGTAAAGTAACAGTTCTATCCCTTATTGGTTTGTTTAATTTCTGTGTCACATATTCTGTCATCTGTTATCACACTAGTCAAAGAACTAAATTTCTGAAACCCTCTTAATTCTGAGATCTCAAAAACAGCAGATATCTGTTTTGCTGAAAACTATGCATTCTGGCGTATTACACTTAGTAATCCTCGCTTTTTATCTGCATAATCTTGGATATTTTGCTGACAACTGTGTTTGTCATCAACCCAGATTTATTGACTTAAACATGTTAGGGTTATGCTCCCGATAATAATTCTTACAAGGTTTTTCTATTTCTCTTGGGATCGTTTTATTACGCAAGTATAATTCTTTGTTAAAGAATATGTAAAGACGAAATTTATCTTTGGTATAAGAAGTTAAATGTTTCCATCCTCATATTAGCATAATGATAGTTTAGGATTAAAAAAAATAATAATATTCATTTTTCTTCATCATTTTATTCTGGAATTATTGGATTGACAGTTTGCATCAAAGACGAATTCACTATTAATAATGACTTTCTGGGAACAACGTCAAAGAGATGAGATATAATGATGACACGGCTTTGATGGTAAACATACAGATAATACTCCAGGGACTTTAACGTAAATTACTAAGGGAAACAGGGTCAATTATAAGAAAGAGGAATGCATGGGGATTAGTAATTGAGATAGTGTAACCTGCGAGCTACATACATGGATGAATCTTTAACTATATGGAAGTTTTAAAATAGGCAACGAAAAATGGGACAAACAAATGCGAAGATACATAGAATTAATAAAATTATGCCTTCCAGAAACAAAACAACATATTAAGAAACAGGAATATTTCGTCGGAAACAAAGATATGTGTGCTCAGGTTTATGCAAGCTATAACCGTCTTATGTCACAATGAATATCAACAATTTCCTCACAAATCAATTCTAGACATGAGGCAACGAAATTGTGGTTACACAGAAAGATACTGGCAATATCATGGAAAAATTATGTGAGCAAACTTTAAGCAAAATCGCAACGATAAGTCTCTTTTGCATAATATAAGAAAAGGGACACATTTCTATGACACATTTCTATTTCTAATACATTTCTATGACTAATACAAAGACAAGAAAGCTTGGAGAATTTGGCACAAACAAGTCTTTTTGAAGAAAATGGACAAGGTAAAAGCGAGGAAATTATCTAAAAAGTTTGTGTAGATGGACATCGAATCAGGTACGAGGAGGTGTTGCATCTTTCTACAACAAATAGGTAGCTGCTGAGCACGGATATTTCAGGAGAATAAGACGTTTGTTGAAGAGAGAATAAGGAATCCTGTATTTGAAGTGTGTATGGTGAGGTTATTGAAAAAGAGATAGAATAAGGAATCCTTTAGAGAAGTGGGTATTTCTAATGTTTAAACATATTTCAACACACACCTAGTAACCTACAGCAAGTTCGGTGCAACAAAATATAAATGTCTCTTTTTTTTTCTTTTATTCTTATTTATTTATTTATTTTTAAAAGAGACACTTTTTATCATCTTCCTCTGATTCACGGTGTGTTAGGAATTAATTTAATTAGTAAAATTCCCATGGGGTTCAGATTTGATTTCCGAAACAGACTTTTGAAAGACTGTCCCGGTGATCAAGTGATTCATTTCTAATCCCTATGCGTCTCCATCGTTTAACACTTTTGGCTTAGAAGATAAACAATGCATTATTTCATAGTATGTACGAGGGTCAGTGATACAGTGTCGTTTGCTCTATTTTCTGTGCTGTTTCCCTTCAGGGAATGAGCGATAATGGGTCTCCACCACTTCCTATCGATTGTAGCTTTTAGTGTAGTTTGTGTCTTCTCTATTCTCCCCAATCTCTGTTATGTCATCTAATCATAAATGTTCATTAGGTAGATAACTCGTGGCCTTTTTGTGTATCTTGCCTTGTTTATATTCTGTAACTGTCATTTTCTCAAATCGCTCTTTATTATGTGTCTTAGAAATTTCAATAGGCTTTTTCCAATTTCTTTAAATCTTCCTCGTAACTCATATTTATGGTCTATGGTATTCTTCTGAAGAACTACATTTGTGTTGTCTCTAAACTCTTCTTCATCTGTGGGGAGATTTTCTAGCATTTAATACCATCAACGAAGACCGACATTACGTAAGAATTCAGTAATCATTTCTTTTGTCCTGGCGAAATTCTCCTATTTCACAATTTATTTATATTTTGAAATGTTTTTTTTTTCACATTTCCTACCAGCCTTCGGATCGAGAGGGCATCGAATAAGAGTGAAATATATGTTAGAATTTGAAATTTAAAATAATTTTTTTATTTATTTCATGTTTTATCTGTTTATATATACGATCTCTTCTTTTTGTCACATTTCTCCGTATGTAGTTATTGATAGCTAGATGCTCTTATTCGAGGATACCTGTCTACCAGGGCGTCTAGTCAATCCCTCAGGCGCAGTCGTGTTTATTCAACACCCACAGAGCCAATCTGTGGTTTTTACTGCAGCTATGCTGAGCAAACATTTGTTACAGTTTCTGGGAAAGAGCATGTTATCTAGCGTAATCAAGAATTTGAACAAGGCCACCACGCACAAGCTCTTGGCCTCCATGAATTGTGACTTCATGCTAGCATAGCTCTTCACGCCCCCAATGGTTGTCTACTCAATTACACTTACAAAACATGTGTCAAACCGTGGTATAGTTTTCAGGCACTTTCCAAAGTTACTGCACGCTAGGATCGACCCCTCCATTCCGATAACATTAGGATGACTCCTTCCTGACACATCGATCATGGTGAGATTCAATCCCAGATCTCATGGGTAGAATGCAAACATTCTAACCACTCGGCTAAATACCCATATTTCTCCGTATTACGCATTATAATGCCCACCCTGTCACTACTTGAGTCTTAGAAAGATACAATCGACGAGTTTGCCCCGGGCGTCACGAAATCTCTGCCTCTGTATCATTTATTGCCGAGATGTTTTAGAAGAAGGCGCAGATCTTCGTAAAAATGAATGTACAAACACCAGCTAGGAAAGCTCGTTATTAACAATAACGTTTTATACTGTAATTGTGTTACAAGTTTCGGAGCAAATAAAATGCCTTTTATTTTGGTGACGCAGATTTAATCGCAGAAGTAGACGGATAATATTCGCGTTAAACGAAACTGTCAATTATCTAAAGCTATCAATCATCATGTTTCGCTTTATTCTCAGTTGTTGTATTTCATCTCTGAATGAAGCCATGTACATCCGCTCGTGAACATTTTTGTCGTTTTTGGTAGTGATCACCAAATTCGCAACATTGCCATTGGAGAACCACTGTCCTCAATGTTAATCATTAATGTTTCCAATGGCATTCCTTACGACACTATATCAGACATCAGAAGATTTGGGGCTGCAATGCTTACAGCATATACATGGAATCTGTCGGGCACCTCGAGGCGGTGTAATGCTTAGCAAGCTTGTCTCGCTAGAACAATTACGGCTGAGTAGTGAGTTCGATTCTCACTGGGTGGCCCCCTAATTTCGTTCTTGTGCTACATCTGAGCTACGCTTGGAAAATCACTATACATGGAATCTGTTAGCAGTAATAAAAATTTGCACGAAAGTGCAGAACCTCGTCTGAAGACATTCACAAAGCCTTACAATTAAATTCTTCTGTCGACTGTATCAAGATCATCTGCCTGTTTAACTCTGCCATTCAACGGCATCATAGTTGCAACTTCCGATCCTATCAAGAGAGTGAGTTTTTCTTTCCTCTCCAGGTTTGCAATTAAATCTACTGGGTTTATTTTACTAACTTGAGGTTTCTATGTATCACTAGGCACACACTAGTCTAAGCATTTAACATAGTTTAGAGTAGGGTTTATAACACAACCTTATCAATCATTAATAACTGAAATTTATAACTCAAATTAGGGTTAATTATTGAATTTTTAATGTTAAATTTATATGACTTTGTACAAGTACTCAAAATCTATAGGCGTTAGTAAGCAACTAGGAATGCAATAAATGAACCCCCTTACCACCACCATAAAGGATATACATTCATTTTGCTTTGAAATTAATATATATAAAATATATTTCCCGAGAATATCTACTTAGACTATTGCAATTCTAAAGTATCTCTGTAATTTAAGTAAACTTTTTTTCTGAAAATCCAAATAGTATATTTTCGTTTCTCACTCTTTGTAAATGTTAATAATGTAAGAGCCTGAATAAATGCAATGAAATCTACAAACATTAGGTTTCAATCAATTCTCGACGAATTTTAAGAATAAGTAACTGGAATTTAAATAATATACCAATATATCAAATAATATACATACATAATGTTTTTAGTTTGCTCGTTTCTCATTGTGAAACTCTTGTATGTTAACGTGTAGCAGTTGTTCTGGGCTTTCGAGAAGAAATATTCTTTCTGCAACCACGTATATTAATAATTTCTAGGGTTACATTTTACCAACTGAATCTAACATAAAGAATATAAATAGCGCTCCAACATTTGTTTTCAGGCAGGCGACTTGAAGGGGTTTTTATTATAGTATTTCGAACATTCGCCCCAAAGTGATCATTAGTGATCCTCTCAGTCACAAACGAAATTTAATATAAGTCTACTAAGAAATGTCTACATATTTTGTGAGAATTATTAGAGATAATTTGAGGTATTGCATTGCGTACTAGTAACTACAACACATGTAAATTAATTGAGCTGAACTTCATTCCGTAATTTGAAGAAGTCTTCCGCAACCCGCGAACAAACATTAATCAATTAAATTATCAAAGATTTTGCTGCTAAATAAGTCTCTTTAAGAATTTAAAAAAGTCTGTGAGCTGTTCTTGAGGCAACGTATTTTCAAGTACGAAATAATTACTTTAAAAATAAAATTTGCAAAATTCATCTTAAAATTTAAAAATTTTAACAAAATAGACGCAACAGTTATTTCAAGATATCACCCTCGTAAACTTGTAATTTGATAGACTCACAAAAATTTTCATCACATATTCTATCATCTATAGCATACAACTCCGACCTACTCGAAATAAAGGTCTTTCGAAATATTTTATTTCATATATTACACACTTTTGGATATATTTTCTTGAGGCCAAGTTGCTATATCTATAGAAGAGGATAATTTTTCAGGAATCCGTATCAGCATTTAACCATTATGTACGTCTCATTCAGCACTTAATATCTTGTATAATTGATGTTCCTGAGTATCTATGAAATAATATTCAAAACTAAATCTGCAATTCAGATGTTAATTTGGAGATGACATCTTCACCAGATGATACAATAAATGTTTACAAATAGATGTAAATTTACATACAGCAAATTCACTGTCCTCGTTTTCTTACAAGTGATCTACAGGTTTTAAATTCTTTGTATATAATCGATAAGTAAATTATTCAGGTTTTACCATCAGTAACACAAGAATAATTATCTGCTAAGCCCGAGAATTCTCCTCGCAGAAACAATGTTTTTCAGGTCTAGAAGAAATCAAAACTGTGTATCTAAATCTCATAAGCGGGAAAATCTTCTTGCTACTTCTGCATTCTCCATTAAGCGATAATTTTTTTCTGTTCAACGATCTAGCCGGCAAGAGCTGGATTTCCCCCCTGAAATCTTTTACGGCACCTATTATCTTCCAGAATTCTATCCCTGTTCTTCGCAAGGATTCTTGTTAACATTAAATGTTTTTTGAAGATACTTTACATGCTATTCTATTAATCTCCATTCCAAAGAGGCAAGACCATCAGCTGCTTCTCTAAAATTAATTATGTATCCTGAACGTGTTGCCGCACTCAACTGAAATATGATAAATGAATTCCCTCAAGAACGCAAAAGTACAAACTAATCAAATGCAGGCGAGTATTGAAGAATATTAGGAGAACTCAATTTTGTTTCACCTGTTCGACATTTATACTGTTTTTAAACATGTCACCTCAAGCAAGGATGTAATGACACTAAGATGCAAGGGGCTACTAAGGGGGAAAGTGAATGAAAACGACTTTAGAAGCTGCTGGTAAACCCTAATAAAAAAGAAACAAGTAATATTGCTTCTGATCTTGTATTCACCAGTGTTAAAAATGACACTAGAGAAAAATATCTGATCCAATTTTAGTTCATCAAATTATGTTTTTGTATAAGCAAAGAAGTTTAAGTGGCTTCAGTTACAGAAAAAAGTAGTAATACAGTTGAACCTCGGTTCACGAAATTAATTCGTTCGTGAAGGCTGTTTGTAACCCGATATGTTCGTAAACCGAAACTAGTTTTCCAATAGGATTCAATATAGACAAAAAAGTCACAGCAAAATAAAATTGGAAAAGAAACGAAGACCACAACACACGAATGTATACAACATGGCGGTCGATACAGGAATTATTCCTTTCGCATTAACTTGGTTCGGCTATGTTGTTCGAGAACCATAATTTTGTTCGATAACCGAGTCATTTTGTTCGATAACCGAGACATTTTGTTCGACATGTGTGACCTTCGACAACCGAGGTTCCTCTGTAGATTTGTTTCTCGAATTCCTGCATGAAGACATAATATGGAGTTGTAAATATTTAAAAACAAATTTACCAGATATTATTGGGAGTAAATATTTCCTAAGTGGATTGACATTCCTGCCAGCGAAGTCGACATTGTGTTGATGGTAGCCAAAAAATAAAATAAAAATAAAATGAAATAAAAGAAAAATAAATAAATAATAATGCAGAACTTGACGGACCATTTAGTTAAGGAAAACGAATAAAAGAGACGAACCAACAATTGTAAGACCGTCAGCAAGAGAAAAAGTTCAAAATTCGAACTACGTTTTGAAGATATCAAAACCAAACAAGAAAATAGATTTAAATATATGATAAGTGTTTAAGCAGGAGGTAGAATTGCGACTCTGAAGGCGTATTGGAATAGTAAACAGTGCGCTGCCAAAGTTAATCAAAGAAAGTCTCGTTAGAAAGGAAACAAAACAACACTGAAATTCAGTATAATTCTATTTGGGCAATTTTCTTAAACAGATGATAGAAATAGTGTTTATATTATTCGGACTATTGTCTTCATCTTTTTGTCATATGCATCCATGGTAGTTGTTACGTTGTAGAGTACTACTTATACTGACCAATTCTTTATTTAATGTCTCTGGGTAACCATTTATGATTTTGGTCGGTGTTGTAAGTAGCGGACAATCCCTTTCTGTACGCTGTATGGATGGGGAGAGTTGAAATTGAGGTAATGTCAGGTGAATGTTGATTTACGGTATACGGATGTCTTGACCCCATGCTCTGTTCAAGATATTAGAACATCCAGGAATGGGAAAATGTTGTTACTCTCTTTATCCATCGTGACCTGTGTCGAAGGTCTTATTGAGCTCTCTTGGTCCAGTAGAACCTGATATGGTAACAAAGATGGGGAAAATAGTCCTAATAATGTAAATAGTGTACATAATACCTCATCTCAGAAATATAGACAGATAATGAGAGAAAGCCTCGAAATAACAGAAATCCCGGTCTATATAATAATTCTATGACAACAATGAGCGTGAAGTGTAGGAAAAATGAAGACTTAAGGAAAACAGAATGAAATAGTATACTTAATGCTCAAAATCAGAAGTGTGGTGAACTCTCTAGGACAAATAATGTGGAAAGAGGACTTGAAAAAATCGGAAGGCACAGGATATATTGAAGGCAAAATCGGTGGTGAATGATAACGGATAATGATATTGAAGGACATGTGGGAATGTAAGTCAGAACGGAGAGTGTAAAGTATGGTTTGGTTATCTTGTTTAACGATATATCAACTTCTTATGGGTCATTTAATGCTGAAATTTTATTTTATTTTCCCGTTTGTTAATTTTTTCACAAAAATCTATTGCTAGTATATTTTAACAATGGAAATCTATTGCTGATATGTTTTTTCTTATGTATGTTTAGATTTTCAGGTGTTAATTCCAGTTAGCAGTTGTTAACCCCACGATTAGGGTGGATCTGGGAATAACCGTAATTATGAGGGTGTTTTATGCTCCTACAAAACTCCCGGTCAGAGGCAATGCTGGCGAAACTAGATTAATGTAATACCCAACTCAAGAGAGGGATTGTAAAACATCAAACTGCAAACTATTGGAGTCTGTGCGGAGTCTCTTTGTCAACGACGTGAAGGCTCACATATCATAGCAGACGGTTCTTGCTTTAATCGCTAGAAAATAACTATCATGACAGCAACGTTATCATAACATTGTTAACAAGAAACTCTCAATGAGATTTAGTTGTCTTTTAATTACCTATTTTTAATTAACCATAATTCTATCCGCTGGAAGCGATTTTTTTTTTGGGGGGGGGTTAACCTGAATAATGTAAATAATTTATTATTTTTCTTAAGTAATTCTTATTCCGGGATTAATGAAAACAAACCGAATCAAATTGGCCAAATTTTGTTGTTATCTCTATTAGGTGGAGAATTAAATAGAAGATAATATTTACCAAACGGTTGCGCAAATAATTCCACAAATATGTAAGAATTAGATTTATAAATCTAATATCAAATTTTCATAGCTCAAAAGAAAGTGATATTTTTAACTTCTACTTGTATTTCAAGCTCTCCAAACTATTTGTCGTAAGTGGATATTTGTCTGGTCAATCAGTTAAATGCAACACCTCATATGCGCATGGGTGATCATGTCTCTTCCGGTTCATGTCTGAATAAGCGGACAAATTTACCCCACGAGTTTGGTGTTTCTTTCTGTGGTAAACTGGTTTCCAAGCAAGACTATAGGTTACAGTCTATCCTGATATATAATACATAGCTGGGGTTTGCGTGATCGTTTCTTACCTTTCACATTTACTACCTTTCAGTGAATGAAACGAATCCAGCTAGGAAATTAAACTTTGCCTAATACTGATTGACAAAATGAGAGATGCATTCCACAACTTTTTATGACCATAGTATGATTTAGGTATTGAAGATTCTAAAAAAGTTAAATATTATTTATAATCCAACAAACTTCGAATTACATCTCTCCAATATTTATTTTTTGTCTTGCGAATTTTTATTTGAATCGCTTCACCAACGCCCTTGAGAAAAGATTTTCCGGAATACCACCATTTCTAGCATACGATAACAGTCACTGTTTAATGGATATATATATATATATATATATATATATATATATATATATATATATATATATTTTTTTTTTTTTGCGACTTAGAAAAATTGTCCTCTGCTGGGAAGGAAAATAGATCCTTCGATGTCATAGCAGAAAAAAACGATCACATCTTAAACAGGATGCTAATTTGTGAAGGCTGATATCTTTCAAAAGCGAATGGCCTATTGCCAATTAGACGGCGTTGGGGGCCAAATTTGAACGAAAGTTTAGATATTTCAGCGTAATATTCACGTGTTAAAATCAGTTGAAACTGTTGTATCAGTCTAAAATCGCGATGTGTTCAAATATTTAAGAATTCTTCTTGCAAAAATAACCTATGGAACCGTCTCTCGCTCTTTCTCAGGCCGGCCGAATCTCAACGTCTTTGTATCCATTCTTGTTCTGTCGTTGTTTAAAAAATATCTAAGAAACACCTATTATACATACACAAAAAGGAACGGTAAAACGGCAAATACAAAACTCAAGACGTAACTCATCTTTTCTAAATCTTGGCAGATTATAGGAACAGTTGTCTCCGTCGCTCAAAGAGATACGCAATTCTATCCTATCGCCGCTTTGTCTGTACCTACATCACAAAGCTTTAACGGGCGGTTTGAAATTCTCCCCCCAATTATAACTGCGATTCAGCTTACAGTTGCCTGCGACAGGAATTTTATAACAACCGGCCACTTGGAACTTTATCAGGCAGGTTTTACATTTTTTTTTTAATTTCCCTTCATTCTGTGAACGGTTAAGAGTTGTGAAGGTCTTACTTCGCAGGTTTCATTTACTAGGGGGTCATAAAAGAAGTTAGGTTTGGATCCAGCTCAAATTGTGCGCAATCTAGTTTACGACGTGGGTGTTTGAATTCAGTCGCATCGGTAAATTTACAATGTAAAAATACTACTATTTATTTCGCAAAACTATTTGGTAATGTGTTTCTGACATGGTAGAATATACTTGTTTACTATTAGCAACACTGTTGTTTTATTTGTCAAGAGCAACAGTTTTGTGCGATTAAATATTTGCTGGCTTAGATGTTCCATTACTCCCAGCAACGAAAGCTTTGGGCAATATGCTTGACTCCGCAAATGAAGCGACACACTGTGCACGTGGGAAAATACTCCATTTCCCATTTTGCTCAAGATTATCTAAACGAATTAAGTAATAAATACTATGTGTAGAATCTGTTGTAAAGTTGAACACACATCTCCAGAATATGACTTGGACTCGTCTAAATAGCATATATAATGGCGTCGAGAATCGTCAAGAGACAGCTGAGCACTGCGGCTGGTGATGGGTCTCCCGGATTTTTCCCGAAGGATTGGCAGAGGAGGAGGAGGAGGAGGAGATGGGGTTTCTCTATCGGAGTAGATGCTGCGATTGTAGTATCTGGACCGTTCCGGATACCTTCTCCCCTCCTTTCCCTCCCCCCACTGTTGCGTAATATCTGTTACGTTACGTTGCTATGACCGGCTATGACTAGCTTAGACAAGCTATGACGAGCTAAGACCAAATAAGACCAGATGAGACCAGCAGCCCCAGTGGAAATACTCGGGTTGCCAAGTAAAAAAAAGCAAACTTGTGTCACAACCCGATTCAGATTCTCTGCCTTCGCGCAGGGATAAACACAGACGAGGCGATACCGAGGGACAGTTTCATCTGGGGAGATAGACAAACCCGACCTCGCTAAAAGGGTTCTACGGGCTTGAAAACCCCACGTTAAAGTGACCATTCACTACATCCAGCTCTGTGGGAAGTTCGGGTAAGTACCGACTTTGCCGCGCGCTGAGCGCTTAGAGATTGCTCGAATCTTGGGCAGGGAGGAACCTAATCTAGGATATGCCAAACGGCAGAATCTCGTAGGAACACGTAGACAGCTACATGACTCCGTTATTACGGGGTCTACGGGGAATTTTTGCCTGAGCCTACGGACTCGGAACGCCCCACGTAAACTATGCGACCTTGTATCACATCCGGCTTTGTGCCACTTCCCGCATTATGGGAAGGGTTTGGGTAAATTATGAGTTAGTCGCTCGCTAAACTCTTATACCTTGTCGGACTCTTTGCCTTCGAGCAGAGAGGAACTCAGACGAAGCTATGCCTAAGGGGCAGAATCTCACCTACGGAAAATTATATAGACACCCGACTCCGTGTATGCGGGGTTTACGCGGAATTTTTGCGAGTGTACGCGCTCAGAAAGTCCAAAATTAAAAACCGGCCTTGTGCCACATTCCGCATTTGGGGAAGCTTCGAGTATATTCTTCCTACAGATTGCTGTAAGCTTGCGTTGAATCCAAGCGACATTATATTTCATGATTGTGTCATCTTCATTCAATGGAATGAAGACCTAACAGAATCGTATATAGTTGACCAGTGCGAACAAATTTATTATAATCCGAAATACGTATTAGATATTGTTATATACCATATCATTACAGCATCTAATTAACCATCTCTCTCCAGGGTTTTCTGATAATTTTTGAGCTTTTCTCAGTAATTCTTACTTTTTCTTTTTTATAATTCACCTGTATTTTCTCACCTTATATTAAATTTACACTGGTTAATGGAGCAGACGAATGCATCCAATTAAATGTCGCACTTTTACGTTTACAGAAGTAAATTGTGTTGAGAAGAGAAATGATTTGCTCACCAAATGAGTACGAAGAAGATGCCGGATGTGAATTGGCAATTTTTATTTTCCATCCGTACATATTGCAAGTGCAGCTTGATGTTTAAATTACGTCTAAAATATGAATGTATTAGAAAAATGGTAAAGACACGAGTAATGCTTTTTTTTAACAAATTCAGAGATGAAAGTGTTAAACAATCTTCCAAATGTATTGTTTTCCTAACGCCTCCGTGCATTACATCACAACTGATCATATTTACAAGTTATTCAACCTTTGCGCTTTTTTTTGAAGCCATGAAAATAATTTAGGTTGTAAGATAATGATTTACTATGGGAACAAAAACGAAACATATACTTAAACATACGAAGAGACACTTAAGTTTTCTAGGACACATGAAGAGGAATCAACAGTTAGAGAATCTAAAAATCACAAGACAGATTGAAGGTAAGAGACTTAGTAAAATTAGGAATAAATATTTAGTGAGTTTAAGTAAATAGATAAAGAAACAGAGTGTAGGAGAAATAATAGAAAGAAACAGTTCATTAAGAGCTACAAGTTGTAAGAGGGCTGTGAAAAGTCATGATTGCCTACGTCCTGAGAGGAAACGGCACATTAAAAAGAAGATACAACTCTTGCTAATTATCCAATAACTGTGAGAGAAGAGGTGGATTCATAACTTTTTCAAGGGTTTGCGCGTATCTAAGACAAACCTCACTGGAATTGGAAGTCGGCTCTCTGATGTCCAATTCCTAGTTGTAATCCATTACACATACCTCACATCCAAACGTACAGCACCTGGTATTCCCAGCCGGTCACCCATGTAGGTGCTGATGAGGTTCGACGTTGCTTAATTTCCATGATTGTACGAGAACCGGTATTTCAAATTTATATGACCGTAAGCCTTGTGCAATTGAGAGTTTCTAATGTCCCAAGTAGAGAATTCCTTTCATGGTTAAGAATCTCTGGTCTTACAACGCTTACACATTTAACATTCCTCTTTCCCCCCGTTTTAATATATATTTACTTAAACTCATTAGATTATTTTCCCTTGCTTCTCTTTCCTCGCATATTTTCTGTAAGGTAGAATTCGAATAAATAGGTTGCCAGAGAACTTTAGATAGGTGTAATAGATATAGATTTATATATTAAATATATTTTTCTCCTTTTGTTCTGTTTCTGTAAGTCCGAAGAGCTACACGAGGTAGGGCGTTAGTAAATTAACTTTTTGAATGTATATAACGTTTGACCCAAGAATAAAAGACTATATAAATTAGGGATACATAATCTAAGGATTCTGTTCCAGGAATTTGACTTCTTGGAAAGATGTTATTTTCTTCTTAACTTTGGAATATAAAAAAACGAGTCTGAATCGATCGGGTAACTCTTTTGAAGTGTTTTAAGATTTAACATAAGCTTTTCCCTTACTTGTCTCTTATATTTGATGGACGCAACCTGCTGGGATATTCTTATGCTTCCATGTAACTTTTCCTTTCAAGAGATTGATAAACCTTAAACCGTTCTGACTTTTTGTTATTAGTAATGTTTAATACATTATTATATGCATTTTTTTAGTTCTTCATGTATTAACATGAACGCGAGAAAGTAGTTTACTTAATAATCCCTACTGCTGTCATCGCGGGATATCTGCCAGACATTCAACAAAAATATTCAAACAAATTTTGGAAGTATTGTAAATAAATTATGAATACATCGGTACTTTTAATTGTGCAATCAGAAAAAATATAATGTATAGTTTGCATAATGTATAAATTACATATACATAATCTAGGGATTCTGTTCCACGAATTTGACTTTGTATAATTCTTTTGCATATTCAACAACTTGATGTGACGAACGGAGAGAGGAGATTAAAGTTTCTATCAATGTTAACTAGAAACACGGTGGCGGGGGGCGCAAACTGTATCAAATATTGAAAGTGAAAAACGCGATGACGTGCTAGAATTATTAGAGTTAGTTAAGAGAGAAAAGCAACATAACTAAAACAACAAATACTTTTCAATAAATACTCATATTTTATTTATCTCTATAATTTTTGCTTTCATTATTGCCTATGTGTTACAACACATAGGCAATTCACCATTCATTCTTTCTACATAATGGGCATCACAATTTCAACAGCCTCATTCTGATTTTAATAATCAGCTTCTCCATATTTTCCATAAAACTTCATTATTCAAATGATCTCTCTGTGGTATTCTTATCATTTGTCCGTTGAACCGAATATGTATCGTTGCAACTGACGACCATATCAAGTTGAAACACCTGTTCTTGAACGAAAACCGAGTTTAAGCGACGTCATGGCTGGTCAGTATCTAGATAAGTGACCTTTTGCGAATAACATGGGTTGTCAGCTTGAATTTGAAGGTGGTGTAATGGATAATATCTCAGAATTGTTTACAGAGGTTACCGTGTTCCAGTTTCCGTTAGGTTCATCATATTCATTTACACGTAAATACCATTGGGAAAGATATGAATCTACCACAGCTCCTCCCAGCTGTGGGTTAAATAGTAAGATTTCTATCACGAAAACATTTTATAAAAGGAAATACATTTTCAACTCTAAAATATTTTCTGTCTTTAAATAACCTGCAAAAGTTTGATAAACCTTAGAAAACTAATCATTCTATCTAAGCGAGCCATCGCTTCAATTTATTTCATAATATCAGAGGAAATAGTTTAGCACTGACTTTTGTATTGATTAGATGTGCAGCTCTAAAAGCTCAGGAGTTAGGGGAGAGATAAACTGTCTGACCCCAATCACTACATCAAAAACCAAACTAGTTTTTATATTCAGCGCTTAGAATCTGAATGATTGTCTACTGCAATGAACAAGTGTTATCTAAAAGAGGCCACTTGCCTAAAACGCCTATTAGAATTTAACTCACTGCAGAACCCACGTGAAACTCGTATATACGATCCGTAGCTAAAGGTGCTGGGAAAATAGTATGGCCACTGTACTGCTCCACTAAATATCTAACTACACCTGCTATACTCTATATTTACAAGACCCAGACCAACAGACAATGATCTACTCTTGCTATATATCTGGGCTGGACCTTCCCACAGACGTTCCAGTCTTAATAGAATCCAAAATACTTATGCGGCTTTGTAGGTGGTGACTTATTTTCTACCCAACAACCCTTCATAAAGACGGAACGTTATCATCTTTCTAATCAGTCGATATTTCCTTTGAATAAATTCAGATTTACCAACTTTAATCTTCGTAGCTAACATCAACAACGCCGTGTACACTGAAATGAATTAACCAAAATATATTTCTATTCCATTAATATAAAGTAAGTTCCCCTCGAAGAGATTCTTCTAACAAACTGTTTGTTCGTAGATGCGACTCTTGAGAGGATGCATTTCCGACTGCTTCCATCTTCCGCTCAGGTCCGGTCAACTGTTATCTTTTCCACATATCGTCATAAACTACGACTATTACATCTTATTCTTAACGCTTGCATGACAAATTCCTTTGTAAATCTCTATCGCGAGTCACACTTGGGCGTTTTCTTGCTGAACATGAGTAAAAATAAATTAATATATGTAAATTCAATGTGCATAAATTTTACATCTTGAATTAAAATTCAAAATGGAAGGGAAAATTTTGTTTAGAAAGTGTATAATATTCCTTTTGTTTTCTAATCGAATCGAAAATTTGGCAACAATTCCACATGTATCGATACATTTCTATGCTCGGGACCGTATATATATATATATATATATATATATATATATATATATATATAGATTGTTAAAGTAATCGTAGTCCTTTGTTTGACGATAAACTTCACCCCGCATCAAGGTCTCTGATCAGGAGACTGGAATTTTGGAGTCGAGTGGAAACATCTCTTAATAGCTGCTGTTTCTCGGTGTACACTGACCCTGAGTTGTAGCACCTGTTAGGGCTGCAGCTATGGGCAAATAGCGAAAATGCAAACAAACACCTATGACTATGATATAACACTTATACCAAACTCAGCGTAAAACGCATATCGCCTCTGTAATATCCTTAAAAACATGTATATGAACAAAAGCCGAGTATCATTTCCCATTTATTCACTTCTGAAAGCCGAGTATCATTTCCCATTTATTCACTTCTGAAAGCCGAATATGACATTATATTTTTATTACTTCAAAACTTCTAAGAAAATTAAATTACGTCATTAAATTATACATAAAAAGTTGATATTCCTTTAAACGGAGAAATTAGTCAATCAATCGTAGTAATCGTCGAGTAAGTAGTAAGTTAGAAGATTGTAGAATGTTCTCATATAAAAATTATCATATTCCATCATCATGGCATGGCGATCACGGATATTATTAACTTCCTATGTTTAGTTGGAGTTTACCTATCTTGATCAGTGTTTGCTTCGTTTGCAAAGTTTTCACGCACTCTTCCCGTATCACACCTCTTTGGATATTCCCCGTCAGCGTTAGTTTTCAGAGCCAATTACTTACAACTTTTTTTTCATGATTCTGAATGTAAGTAATCTTTTTTTTACCATTTTCCTTGCTTAATCATTCCGACCATGTAATTCTCAGTATTATTCATGCTGCCACTAATTCTCTGCTCATTCCTGAGGACATTATCGGGCAATGAATGCCAAGTAAGATAATGGATATCACATCTCAGCACGTTGCTGCTTTGCTCTCAGATTACTCTGTTTCGATGAGTTTTTGTACATGTGAATCGCATTTTCCAACCTCTGAAAATCACCTCGCAGATATTAGTTTTCTTTTTGCGTCAGCGTTGAACACCTCTGAAAAGTGATAGTGTCGCGACATCACAACAAGTCCGATGATAGAAGGCTTTAATTAACGGACACTACCAATTGTTTTGTTTTTTTCGGACCGATAATTTATTCGAGAGTTAGCTTATTTACAGGACGCTTATATTTCAAATCAAAACGACTTTCACAATTGTATTATTCAGTTATTTTTTAACATAAACCGAAAAAATATCGTATAAAAAAACCTTTAAAGCAAAGAAGATAAAAATTGCTTTAGTCTTTGAATAAAATTTGGATCATAAATTGATTCTTCTAAACGTTCCACGTCGTTAATTTTATATGTCTTGTGAAAATGATTTGGAATAAGTGTGCTAACTCCCTTATATGTAAATTATGTTGGCATATGTTTCCCAAGAATGAGTTCTGTGGAAAACCTTAGGGACATTTTCCTACCAAGAGTTCCGCGGACGAAAAATGGTGAATTCAATCTGTTTGGAATTTTTTAACGATATGAAACAGTTTATCGTTTAATACGGACATTTATACGATCTGGGCAATGTTTACGCAATGTAAAAAGTAATTTTAAAGTGAATATATTATAATAAAAATGAGTAGGCACTATTTTTTAAGTTGTGTAAGTATATTCGAAATATATGTATACTAGCAGCATGGCCCGGCCTTGCCAGTGCTTGATTCAAAAATCATTCGACTTATACAGCAATCGCTATAAGTTGACTTAAAATATTTTTGCCCTTCCTTGGATTTAAAGGAGTTCCATTTGCCGAGTTGATGTTGCTACTTGCCTTAGTTCTTGTTTATTTCACACTGCGAATCTTTTCGAAGCTGTATACTAAACATTAAATCTGTTACGAAAAAAGAACTAAAAATGAACACAAAACGATCAGCTTTAAAAAAAAAAAGACTCATAGCTGGAAAAACCGAATGAAAAAAGAATGTTAACAACAAATACTTTTTTTCACACCCAACCCAGATCTGCGGATTCAGAATTAGCGTTGAGTTTAAGCAAGCGAATGAGCCAATTGGAGTAAAGTGTCATGCAGATTTAAATTTTTCCTACTTGTGACGTATGCAGCTATCGAACTTTTTGCATGCTAGCATGCTAGTTAACACTCGTGTCAGTCAGCTGTTGATTCTCATGCTGGCCAATAGATTCTTCCGGCCTATTCGTAGCAGCCAGCTGGCCAGTAGAAAATGAACGGAAACTATTTGAAAACTGTCTTAGAAGCATGAAAAAATCGATTATTCCCACTATCGATGGGAGTTGAGAAATGCAAAGTCGGTCTTGGCCTTCCCGCTAAGTTGGAGCATAAATTTTGTTGCAACTCTGTCTAAAATTGCGGCCGTGCATTTGTTACACACACACACACACACACACACACACACACACACATCCTGCCTTTTATAGATAGAGATTCCCTAATTAACATCCTCACCAAATTATTCACAAAAAAAGAAATATTTTTACATCCCTAAATATGTTTCGTTTTACATAAAGATTGTTGGACCATAAAAATAAATCAACTAATCCAGTATATTCAATTTTACACATTTTTTAATAAATCATATAAAGTGATCCAATTGAATTGGGACAGAATTTTTTTAAAATATTCTTTTAAAAATACATTTTACGCGTAAGATTTAAAAAGAATTATCAATTCTCAAAAATGTGGAACAAAAACGTTCACCCTATCAGTTAATACAGAATCCATACTCATCAAAATGCAGGAGAATCCCATATTTTTTTCTGATCTGTCAGCAATTCTCATTCTTATCAAAAGCAATTAATCTCTAAGACATATTTATAAAATATTCAAATATTTCATCTGCATATAATGTTACCTGAAGACACGAAATAATATTCAAATATTAATGTTAAATATAATTTTAAATAATCAAAATTGTTATAATGAAAGGCCCCATATATGGATTAAATAGCCGAGTATAATTTCATCACTAGATTTGCCTGACAACTAAAGTAATAAATGGAATCATTGAATTCCAAACCATGTATTAGGCAAGTGTAAAAAACCTGTCTATGGCGAGAACTGATCGCATACTTTCTGAAAGGGCATGTTACGTAAAAACAATATTGCGCACTAATTTACTTTTTAAATATTTTCGAAGAGACGAACATAGGACAAACTCAAGTTATTTCCATTGAAATCTGTATAAATTCATGAGTAATTGTGAGTTTAATCCCTGGGTCAGACAGTTTATACTCGGAATCAGAAGAAAGGGGATGCGCTATAACAGTGCAGTAGTAAATAAGAGCTAGGCAAAATATTCAGTTATGGAGAATAGAACGGGAACAATCTATCCAAGTTAGATTAAACATATCTTTTAATTCGCGAATCTATGTAGTTTACCCGCATCGACATTAATCTGGTGAAAGCCGAAATGCGCAACGGCCGAAACATTCTGATAACAACAGAGTTGATTAGGACAATAGGACGCATGCAAACAAGATAAGTAATTATCAATCGCCATTCCAGAAATGACGAGTGAGAATATTGGCAGAATAAATATTTAACTTTTTCAGAAAAGATATTTGTCTGCGTTTTATTCTTAAAATTTCGTATGCGTCATAAGGATTCATTTTAAAAATGAACAGTTAGAATATGAAGACAAAATATGTGATACTGTGAATTTCATCTTGAATCCTCTGTTTTAACTCATCCAGAGTTCTTCGTCGACTTGTGTAAACACATTATCCCAGCTGAGATGTTGCAGCAGTCAATGAGGAATCTCAACAGCAGATTTCAAGAATGCATTCGTACAGGAGGATGCCATCTACAGGATGTAATTTTTTAAAAATGAAAATTCCATCATTGTTTCTTAAATGGCATGTTTTAAGGTTTCAATATTTTTCTTCCATCTCTTAGTTTTATTGGATTGTTAAAAGTTTCCGGTTTTTCTTTTTTGGTCACCCTGTATTTTATCTTTTCAGAATCTTTAGTAACTACTTGATTATTTTTTCATCTATCTCTGTGTCACTGCTTTCTCCAATTTGGTCACTGCTCATTCGTGCTCATGGATTTCACGTACCCTCTGAATGCTATCGATTATATCTGGCGGCGAATCTACTATCATGCCCTTCTCTGAGTCACTGTCAGTCTTAAGTGCCGGTAAGGTAACCCGTCAAATGGGTCTATTTCTACCTTTTCGAATGTTCCAGGTACTGACATTTGATCTATAGTCTATGCTATTGTTGTTGCACCTGCAAGCTCATCTTTGATTTTATATTCTTACTGTAAGAGAATATTATGAGATCCAAAATGATTTTTGATTCATAAAGTAAATAATATTACTAAAAACAGCACAGAGAAGATTGCAATTCAAAACACACGTAGTTAAATGTTATCCATATAAGTGTGTAAATTTTGTCTTGCATTTCAGAAGAAGCTATTTGCTTAGTGCAGTTTGGTTACCGGGTTAACATTGCTCTGCTAAAAGTTCGCTTGATTAATAAATGTTCTGGAACACAAGAGATCTTTTTTTTTCGTTTGGAGAGTCGAGACACATAGACGCTAGTTTTGTTTTCCATTGGATACTTCTTCGGTGTAAGTCAGGTCAATGGCCTTCCGAGATTATTACCGTCTCATAATATCAAAAACTGCCAATCCCTTATCGCAAATAGAATCTGATCATTAAACAAATTTCATATATCAAACGCAATGATATGGGTGGGGTTATGAAGCACAACAGCAAGTTCGCAGATAAGAAAATTTAAGAGAGAATATGGTAGCTAATCTGGTTACGATATTCTTCTCTCATAGGAGGAGACACCGTATAGCCTCTCACAAGTTTGATTCTAGAGTTTACAGGGGGATCTCACTGAACAAAGGCAAATTCTTTGTATCTGCTCTCATCAAATGATTTGTCGTTTAGTCATCTAATGCAGATAAAGCAAAAGCGCCTTTGTCTAAAATTCTCTTCCAACTCCACTTTAGAATCTTCAAGAATAGTTCTGTCTGTTCCCACTTGGAAATGAGTTTATACCCTGTGATACGCACATAACTTGATTCTACTATCATTTTTAATCTAAAACTCTACAAGGCTTGTGTATTCGCTTGTGTCACTATAATTCTCAGAAAGAAATGTGCTCTCGAACTGACCTCTGAATACTCTTAAAAATACAATAAATCTTCGCTGTTTCTTCCTTTCAAGCTCGTTGGAGTCGATCGCTGTGGATCGAGTCTTTATGTTTTATGGGATCCACTTCTTTTTCATACAAGTCGACTCGCCCAGTGTGTACTTGTACTGCTGCCGGGGAATACCCGAGAGTGACAGTGATACAGTGAGCGAGTGAGAGTGTGAGGTAGCCCTTTGTAGGAGCCACAGTTGCGAGCACGTAGACTCAAAATTAAGTCATAATTAGATACTGAATTTCCCAGACTGTATATATATTATTATTGCTAATAAACGCATTTCTGGATCTACTAACCGTATTACCAATTGTATTATTACGTCAATACATTTATTTGCTATATTTCATTCCTGCGTTTGTGATTCATTTTGAAACCGGATTTCATCCCGGAATCCACAACATTAAGAAATCTGTGAAACGTTATGGTATGTCAAATTAATGCTCTATTAATATATTACATTGTGGGGGTGGGTGGAATTATTACTCATAATAAAATGAAATGTTATTATTCAGGACAAAACTGAAGGTAAATGAGAGTGAGTAAAGCAACATATAACAAACGTGACGAACAAGAGTGAATGGATGGCGTAGCAGGATATGTTAGCGATGAAAGAAACTGACAAGAAAATGTGGAGAGTTATGATCCCTAACGTCCTGAAAGGACACGGCACACAGAAGAAGACTAGATGCACTAATATACAATGAATTGTTTAAGAAACTTAAGCATCTAATTTTTGCTTTTTATTGATCATAAAGCAGACACATTATATTAAGTCAATCACAAAGTGATTTCAGACTTTAAAAACAATTCATCGACGTATCATAAATACGAGGTCAGCTAAAAAGTCTCGAGATTGTTGCTATGGGAAAGTGCGCAAAGTGAAGTAGCTTGGAACAGATTGATCCTGACCTCTGTCTCGCATATAATATTATAACATTCTCATACACTTCTGTTGTTTAGTGCAGTGCTTGGAAGGAAAGTGTGTAGTTTGGTCATCTTATTACCCTACCGAGATTCAATCGATAACTGTGACTTGTGCAGCAGTTTTTTTGGCTAAGGACAACATTCCACAGACCCTAGAACCACCATATACCCCAGATCTTGATCCTTGTAATTTTTATTCTCCTTCTAAAATCCTATCCTATTTGAAAGCCACATGATTTCAAGGCGTCGACAAAATCCAAAATCATTCGATGACGCAACTGTCTGCTATCCAACCAGAGAAGTTCCAGGAATTTTTCCACAAAATGAAATGATGCTGGATAAAATGTGGCTTCAAAAACGAACTATTACAAAGCTGATAAAATGACAAATTGATATGCGTTGTAATTTTCTATTTATCACTCCAGTCCCGATATTTTTGATGGTTTCGAAATTTTAACGATCATAAGATGTAAATTTTATAAGTTTTGAGAAAAGTATTCAATGCTCATTCGTGATATATATAGTGTTAACTTTCACATACATTATTTGTCGTCCAGTCTTGAAACATGAGGAAAATATATATGTTAAAATGTACAATATTAAATCTATCTTCAAAATGTCTGCTTTTTGATCAATAATTGATTAATGGTATTAGCTCTGTTTATTCATTTCTTAAGTATTGAATATCGTTATGAAGTAATATCTTTTCTATATAATTATCAATTAACAATAATATAGGTCTAAGATATTCGCCTCAAATAGGATACACAATTTCTGTGATTTTGCGGAATTACTTGTTTTGCGCTAAATTTATTTGTTCTCTTAAACTATGATTTTAAATCGAGCAAACGAAATATAAAGTATAACTTCTAAGCTTGTTCGAAAATTCTGATGCAATATACACGAGTTAAGTAAAAAAAAAGCCAAACCATTTCAGCCGAAAATATGTTCGAAAAAGCAATGTTAAAAATAGTACATAAAAATACATAAAATACAAGCAAAATAGTTTCAGGTAACAACTCGTTTGAATTACTTTGTTAACAGAGTATACATCTAAATTAAGACGGGATGATCATATAAAAAAATAAAAGCGCCTTAAAGATTTATAATTTTCTTGAAAATTCTACAATAATGTGTTACATATATATTACGTTATATAATGTCGGTAAAAATGTATAATATGTTATTTGATATGATCACATAGTAATGCATTTGTGTTCACATATTTTTGCTGTGACAGTCATATAAGCGTAGAATTGCAGTAAGACAACCACAACAATTACACGCCCAGCTGCTATCAAGTACATTATAGAATAGCCTTTAAGTTGAGTTTAATGACTAACTCTCTGTAACGGGTCCCTTTTTTTAATCATTTCAGCGCAAGCAAGAAAATAAAGTTACTAAAACGCAAGGGAGTGCTAAGTGTTAGGGAATATAAGAAAAATGCTATCAAGGAACGCTCATAATAAAAGAACACGAATTAAGAAGACAGTAGATAACGATTGACATAATATTTGAATTTCTGGAGATCACAATTGAAGGAGAAGTAAAAATCCCAAAAAAATATTTCCACATGAGAGCAGCGCGAGAGAAGAAACAATTAAGATAGTACTTACGGATACATCTAGCCATTTCAGATGTAAAAAGATGAGCCCTAGCCGTCACTTTAATAATGAAGTTAAATTAATAAAATCTAGGTGACTTAGTGGAATGTTTATCAAAACAATTGCCATGAAAATATTTAATCGAAAGACGCAGGGGAAATATATTACGGTGGCGGGAAATTGATTGAAGGCGAGATGCCAGGTCAAAACCAACAAAATTACCGATTCCGCTTTGGACTTTCTCAAGAATCTCTAAATATATATCAGGAGCAGATATGACAGAAATTTTAAAAGTAAAGGCGAATAATAGAGTTATATATATGTAAGACATATTAACATTGATATCTGATATTTTTTAGGAAAAAGAGATATCTAATAGAATATAGTTTTACCTTATTCTTAAATTTGTTTTGGTCTTTTCTAGAGATATTTACGGAGCAATGTTATTATGTGAATAAAGAAACAGTGAGTAACATCATCTTTAACCGCTTTTTATGAAGTAAACATATTTATACGACTTCTTGTTCAAACCGTTAAAATAAACAAAATCAAAAACATATTTTTGCGAAGATAATTGGGTCATTATTTATGGATGTTAAGTAATTACATTCATAAAGAAACGTATATTTTAGCATTATATTTTCTCATGATTTGACCCTAAAACAAGGCTAAGAGCGTTGGTATTAAATTTGCTGTATACTAAACTTGCGAAGTGAGACCAGAGACATTATCTTGAGAAAGTCGCATGTCTATTTTGTCATTTTCTATGATAAATTTGCCGGTGCAAAGTATATGTAGTAAATTTATTCTATCGTTCGACGGCGAAATTAAGGCTAGGGTGATTTGTTATAAATAGGAAATCTTTAAATAGCAATACATATACAATATATATATATATATATATATATATATATATATATATATATATATATATACACACACATATATATATATATATATATATATATATATATATATATATATATATATATATATATATATATATATATATATATATATATATATATATAAATATTACTAACATAAATATTATACGGTTGGAATTATAGATTAAAGTTTATGGTAATTAAGAAAAAGTTATATAATAAGATATAACTAAATATCTAGCGATATTGTATAAAACTAATAATATTAAGACGGTATAGGAAACACAGAGAAATAAATATCCGGGGAATATTTTAACGTTCCTTTACATTTTATTTCATAATAAATTATATATACCATGGGGTGAAACAAATATTCATACACACAAAATATTTATAATTTATAATATTTCAAACTAATGAATAAACATTTTTCCCATAATTAACTGTACGCAAATGCATAATAACTTAATATGCATAGAAGAGAGAAAAATGTTTTATTTAATAAAAATAAAAAATTTATAAAAAATAAATGACATTTATCCAATTTAAGGGGTGAAAAAAGTATTCGTATAATGCAAAATTTAGATTTTAAAACATTTAAATTTCTTTAATTATTGAGATTAGTCAAGTGCAATATGCTAGAATGTTCCAGTAGTTATTTTAATCTAAAAATACAAACATAACATTCTGCAATTAATATTCGTGTAAGGTTATAAACATGGCATGAGGTAAAGAATTTATAATTTCACTAAAAACTCTGAAAAGATGGTAAAAGTTACAGGAAACCTGAATAATATATTTACTAGCATTTGTTCAGCCATTTTAAGGTAAAAAAAATGTCAAAACTGTTGAAAACCAAAGTACAGTTGTTCCACGGAAGATTTCTTCAAGAACTTCGAAGAAATTAATTTGTTAAATTAAACAAAATCTGATGGTTACTGCGCAAGTGTTACAGGATGATTTGCTTTCATCGGGAATACGTGTCACTAAACAGACAATAGGATTCGTAGGAACAATCTAAAGTCATGCTCCCCTCAGAAAACTCTACTGCTACTGAAAAGACAAAGAGGTGTCGGGTTGAAATTCGTTTGTGAACATAAGGAGAAATCGTATTGGGAAAGATTATTATGGATAGGCGAGGCAAACTTTGAGTTGTTTGGGTGTAATTCTAGAAATTATATACGGATAAAAGATGGCGATGTCTTCAAAAAAAGAACACAGTTCTAACAGTGAAATTAGTTGGTGGCAGAATCATGGATTGAGGAAGTTTTTCTGCAAAAGATTCTGGCAACATATCACTAATAGATGGTAGGATCTCTCTCACTCTCTCTCTCTCTCTCTCTCTCTCTCTCTATATATATATATATATATATATATATATATATATATATATATATATATATATATATATATATATATATATATATATATATATATATATATATATATATATATATATATATATACTGAGGCATATCTATGCATGTTATTTATTAGGTATTTGTGTGCACAGTTCGCTTTCTGAGCATGAGACCTAGGTTCGAATCTCACCATGTTCGCCGCTTTGTCAAGAAAGCAACTTCTTGATGTTATTAGACTGAATCGAGGTTCGATCTCAACGAGCGGTAGTTTTGGAGAGTGCCTGAAATCGATACCACAGGTTGATCCATGCAATGCGAGTGAAATTGAGCAGACGGAACTCTTGTGGGCCGTCGATAGCTCTGCTAGCACAATGCCACAATTTATCGTTGACGAGGGCTTCACTGTGCTGGCCTTATTCAAATTGCTGATCACGCTAGATTACATGCTCCCTCCCAGAAAGTTTGACTAAGGTCTGCCCAGCATAGTTGCACAAGAAAACTTTTGAGCAGACAGAAATGTGCCTGAGCGAGTAGTAGTTGGGGAATATATATATATATATATATATATATATATATATATGAAATAAGATTATTTGATACTAGTAGGAAAAATGGCATAAAATCTTATTGAATTATTCTAACTGGATATAATACTTTCTATCGCAGATTTAAATGCCATATCCTGTATACAGCAATAACTAGGAAAGCTGGTCGTTACAAACATAATATACTGTATACTATAAAAAACATTAAAAAAAAATTAAAAAAAGGAAATGAAAATATGCTTTATTCGAGTGGCTAGAGAATTTTACTTGAGTTTTGCTTTAGTCTTCTACCGAAATGCCCTGTCTATGTTCCCCATCCATCTGTTTATCTTAAAATCAGAGTAAACAGTAACATCAAGCGATTTTGCCTCTGATCTGATAAGTCTACAATGAGAAATATGACACGTCATTGTTTGAGGGTAACAGACATTAGCAGATAAAAATAAAATAAATCACAATTGGATATCATCGACGAGTTAAAATGATGCATCATAATTTTACTTTTATGTTCAGATCAAACACTCAATACAATTTCGTTTCATGTTAAGGCGGGTGAATCGAGAAATTATAAAATCCCATGCTAAGACTGTGCATCAATGTTGCTATCAAAATAAGAAAAATATATAATGGCGAGAACTTATTACTGGAACTAAATATTTGCAACTGTTAATATTTACTAAAGTAAATTTAATATAATCAGTGTGCAAATTACGATACGCATTCGGAGTGATAAGATTAGATTTTTTTCCAATGTTTCAAATGGAAATATCCATTAAAATTACTTGCTTTTTACCTGAGCTAGAAAATTGACCTAAAAAAAACAACAAAAAAAAAACATGGATTTATCAGTCAAATATTACGTATAGGGCACATCCTCTGAAAACTATTGTGACCGTTGTTTAATAAGGAACATTCCCATTCCGGTTTCCTAGCATAATGATCTTGTTTTTCACTGGATGCACCATGCATTTGTTAGTTTTCAGTACTCTCTGTATGGACCCGATACATCTGGATTAATATTTCTTCAATGTTTTAACAATTATTAATTAATTTTAAATTAATCCAATGAGAACTTTACCATCGGTTTGGTTTGTTTTACGGCATATCAACCTCTACGGGTATTTAATGCCGACAAGATTGGTGCTAGTATATATATTTGTTTTAATTTATTGTTCCTAATATTTCTTTCCATAAATGTATTACTGGTAATATTTTTTTCTTCAAAAATCCATTGCTAGTAATAACCATTTACAAAAATCTATTGCTGGTAATAAAATATATTTTTACACTTTCATAGTGTTTTGACACCAATTTGAGAGTTAACTATTTGCCCATAGATGGGACCCTAATAGGTGTAACCACTTTCAGAACGTAGGCGATCATGGATCTCCTGCTCCCTCTATCCGTTGCACCTCTCAGCAAGTTTCTTCCCTCGCCCAGACAACGTTCTGTCATCCACCTGCTCAAGCTTGCCAAATATGTCTAGCGATTCTTCCCCTTGTCTCTATTTTCCACTATTCGACTTGTGAGTATCAGATTCTCCAGGCTCTCTTTCTCAATATGCGTCCATGAAACTTCAGTTGCCTCTGCCTGATGTTAAGTATAAACCTTCTCCTTGTTGGCAACCTCTCTAAGACCTCATCGTTGCTCACACGCTCGGTCCATGATATCCTTAGCATCCTTCTGTGGAACCACATCATCGTCGTCGCGAGTCTCCTCTTCCTAGTTGAGGAAATCGTCCAACATTCGCTGCCGTAAAGAAGGGCGGATGCCACGTAACTGGTCAGTATTCCTTTCTTTGTTACCGAAGAAATCCTCCTAACTCGCAATACTCTGCCCAGCTTTTGGAATGCGTCCTTGGCCATCTCAATACGTCTATGGATTTCAGTGTCGTACTTAGCGTTATAACTATTTGAGCATATATTTTGAGCATGAAACACGAGAGTATTTAAATCAGCAAGAAAATTTCTGAATAGTATATCAGTTTATGGAATCTTCCTAACATCCATTTGGCACACGGAATATTACTTTTGTAGTATTAAAAATCAAAGTATATAAGAGTGATTGTTGAACAAATACACAGTTATTAAATTACATAACCCTGCAACCAAGAATGAAAGTAACAATACAACATTAAAAAAAGAAGGAAAAAATGGTTTATTATTTTGCTACAAATGAAATGAAACATACAGACGGTGCGATGGATAAATTGTCGTCTAAATTGAGCTAAAAATGAAAATAACACTAACATTTCATTTTAAATTAGATCCAAACTGATACATATTTCTCTATACAGAAGCAACATCTATACTGGAAATAAGATCAGTCTTTACCACCAGGTCTTTCAAGTCGATATCCTACAAGAAAGATGACCGATATTGACTATGCAGATTATCCAGCTATGACTGCAGACACCATTACCAATACCACAGCTCTACTACATCATCTAAGAAATACTGCTAATGATGCCTCTAAAACTGAATTCGTAAGATTCAACCAGCAAGGCTCAATACATCATATCTCAGGTGAAGCAATATAACCTGTTTTATATTTTACATACCAAGAACGCGAAATAGATTCCAATGAAGGATATGAACATTTACATATCTAAAGCATCTAAATATATATGAAATATAATGGTTTTAATCTGGAAATCAAATCTATCAGACAACCTCAAGCAGAGCTACCTTAGCGCTATTGTAGACTCAGTTTTGATATATGGTGTCACAGCTTGGATGGCAACTAAGACCCTTGAGCCTAAGCAATGATGGGACCTATATTTGGATGATGGAAGCCATATTTAAAATCCATTGGAGACAACATTCACATAAATTAAAGCTATATACACATGTCTATATGTCTACAATTTGGCTTGAACACAGAATTTGCTTTGCAGGACACTGTTCGTGAGCGAAAAAAATATTAGGGATTAATCTTCTGTTCTGCACACATAGTCATAGTGCAAGACGGGTATGTCACCCAGAAACTACCAATATTGGCCAAATACGTAATGACACAGGATGCCAGCTTAATGACATTCCAAACTTGCTGAAAAAATATTGATGGATGGCGTTGATAGTCTCATGATTAATAAATAAAATGAAACATTTCGTGAGTTGAATATAGCGCAAAAGAAGCAGTTGATATCATTTGTTCATATGGTGAATTATACAAACAAACGTCATTTAACATGTGAGTTTTACTTAAACAATGAAAAGCAAACAACACAAAATTAAATATAACAGAAATGTATGCACAATATTCCATTTCTCATGAAGCTTAGATAAAAGCAAAACATGTTAAATTTATAAACGTTTCCTATTTTCTTTATGATATATATATATATATATATGTCTTTAATAAATAAATTGTCGGACCTTGTCCATTTCTTAACATATATATATATATATATATATATATATATATATATATATATATAGAGAGAGAGAGAGAGAGAGATAGATAGATAGATAGTGAGAGAGAAAGAAAAAAAAAATTATAACTCCCTTATTAATATCGATATTTGTAATAGCTTTTGTGATATAATTATTAAGTGTTGTCTTCACTTAGATCTACCTACTGTCGAAGTTAAGAAAGCACAATAAATATCAAGGAATGTTGTGTAAATTTCTAACCAGAGAGAAAGACGTGGTGGCGGAAAGATTTAGCTCACATGGAATAATGAATGCTTTGAACATTTTCGCTAAGTACAATCATGCAAGTAATTATAGCTTATTAGTTTGGGCCTTTTCTCATTAACCCTGCAACTAGATTAGGTTAATTAGAATAGGGTTCACCTAATTAAGTGTTATCACCTCATCTATGGGAATTAGAATTTTCAACGGATTAATTAATAAGGGTTTCATTGCAATATTCACAATTAAATATTCATTTTTCCTCCAGGAGATTTTTTATGTCCTAGGGGAAACAACTGCCTTCCAATATGAATACGATTTTATTTTAATTTTGAGGAAAAGAAAACCTTTTGTAAATTAGTGTAGATGATCTTTTTGACATTTGCTAGCTCTCAAGAATATTTTAACGAGACTCGTCGTAGCTCAAAAATAACAAATATTGCTACCAAAAATATTCCATAAATTCTGTGCTTCAATTTTATATAGAGAAATATTTATTTGCATTTCCTCATATTGGAAAATGATGGTTTAATCTTTGCTGAAATAAACTAAACAGCATCGTAATTTTTTTTTAACATTAGAGGTGTCAAGATAGCTGTAAGTAAAATAGTACGCATAATATATCGTTACATTTACACACACTTGGTAAGCAAAATTATATATTTTAGGTATGTTAATCATGTAAAAAGATATGTTGAATATACGAGCTCCTTGACCACGCTAGACAATGTTGTAGAATAAAATAAATATGTCTATTGGTTATGATACTGCTTTGATTTTAACGAAAGGATTACGCCTCTGCCGGTGGCCTGATTGTAAAATCAGTTCTGTGTAGAGTTATAAACCTGAGTAAATAATTATAACCCCCTCCCCTAAAATGTATACATACAAAGAAACTCGTACAAATGAGAAAAACAGCAAAACGCGAAAAGAACAAAATTAATATTATTCATTATCTGGTTGTTAAGTGGTATTGGAGATGCGAGAGAGAGAATAATACTGAGTAGAATTGTGATTTGGGGGGTCAAATGTAGAACAAATTTGGATGGGAATTCAATAGAACGATAAGATAAAGAATAAGTCAAGTGTATACAGTATTTCTCTTAAGGATTTGTTTTAAAAGAGAATATAATGAGTGTCTAGATAATTTCGGATAATACAGGAAGTGCCTGTGTTTTTCTTACCTTGAATCATTGTTGAGTGTTAAAAGATAAACGTTACTATCATGACCAGAAAAATGAAAAGTCGTTGTATCATTCGTTTACAGCCAATCCATGTTATTAGAGAAAATTCAAAGGATCTGCGGTCCATATAACATCAGGACAACCTTCAAAACCTGGACGGCACCTCGCAGATATCTCTCTCGAGTAAGGCATTACATAGAAGAGAAAATGTCTGAAGACGGTGTGTACGCTATCCTGTGCAGCTGCGGTAAGAAATATAAAGAGGAGACAAGCTACCCCCTTAAGGTAAAACTTCAAGAATACCAGAAAGCTGTAACACAAGAGGAAGTGGAAAAATCAGGCATGGCTGACCACATATGGAGAGAAAATGGAGATCACCGCCCTCTGTGGAATCAGGTTGAGATCATAGACAAAGAACACCAGTGGAAAATTCGTAAACTTAAGAAATCAGCACATATGATAGGCCACTAAAATCTCCTAAGTCGACCAAGCATAGAAATGAATACAATATGGGAACCAGTAATAAGGAGTGCCAGAGAAAAGCGATAATAACAACAAAAATTGCAATATGAGCTCTGATAAAAACATGTAATGATAACAGCAAAAATTGCAATATGAGCACTGTTAAAAACCGGTGTTGAAGACATTAGTTTATAGAAATTCAAACACAGATGTCATCAAGGACACATGGCAAATTGGGTAAAGGAGTTCGTTAGATCCAGTAACAGGAGCCAGAGAGCGTGAGTTCAATACCCGGTTAAGGCAGTGGAGAATTTGGAGAGGGGAATTAACAGGTGATAACTGACACCCATTAAACATGGCAGGTGGAACTAGAACAGTCAGCGAAATAAAGGGATCAGTTCTGCATGCCAAGCACCTGAAGAAGGCCGGAGCGTTCAACAGCCGAATGGTTGTAATAAATAATAAGGAGTGTCAACAGCGTCGTAATAAATATGAACAATGGGCCGAATAATGCAAATAGCGGACATACTACCTCATTTCAGAAATATAAACAGAAAAAAGTGAAGTCGATTAACATTGGATCGAGAAAGAGTGAATTAATGATAATTGTTATAATTATTTTATTATAATTATTTTTTACACTATAATTATTTTTATTTATTTCTTTTTGGCACTACAAAATGAAGTATAATTAATTTTGTATTTATGTATAACTTTATGCTCTGGTTTTACATACACACAGCTATATATACACACACAAACACTCATATATATATATATATATATATATATATATATTAAAAGATTATAATAAAAACATTTTGAAATCGCTACACGAAGGCTTTCATGTTTCAATACTATGATTGTACTCCTTGAGGTGATGTTAAGTAATTGGTGACTAAATGACGTTTAAGGCAATTTAAAAACAAAGTCTTACGTCTTTTCCGAATGTTAAAGTGAGGGCGAAAGTTAAATCAGGGAGCGAATATTAAAGTGAGGTTTCAAGAATCTTTGAAGAACTTTGCGCTGAAATGTAATATACAGCTTTGCTTCGTGCCCGATTTGATCACAAATTATTAATGTTTGTAAGAACACATGGCGTTGAAATAATATATGAAATATTTTTTTAGGTTAGAAAATGATTAACCATTCCTATTGTAATGGCGTTCTTTTACCCTTTATATACGATTGTTTTCTCGGAAAAATGATTAAAATTAACTCCAATAAAACGATCATTGAATGCCATACATCATTCCGTATTGACTGGTGCTATATAAACTCAAAGAGCTTCGCCAAATAACAAACCCAGATCTTTACAAACAGCAACAGTAGAGAAAAAAAGGCAACACATGTTAAAGTTAAAATATTGACATAATCCAGATGAAGATTTCTACACTATATTAAACAAAAGTTTAGAAAGTAAACTCCCGTTAGTACTAGCGCGTATCGAGTCTACTAAGCGTTATAATTTGAAAATGCCGTAACATTCCTGCCAGTTTTCTTGCAAGGAATACCGAATGGTTTTTTCAGTGTCCTGTTAATTTATTTAGACAGAAATATTGGCTCTTAAGACTGTCGGTTCCGTTATTCTGTTTGGATGACACTTTTTGCTGAATATGGTAAAGAGAGCAGCATTGATTAAAGATGTTTTGCCAATGACACATAATGCTTCCGGGAGCAGCGAATGGCCTGTAGCCAATTCTGTTCTTAATTAATCATATATTCCGATAGACTATTATAGCAAATATAACCATTACTATTATTACACGGCAAAACACTCTATATTCACCAATTTCCATGTAGAACTTTTCAAAAAATAATTAAAACAAATCGGAACGTCTATTGTGTATTGAGTAGCCAAAGCAAATTCTTTTTTGCTTGTCTGAGTTGCAATTGTATACGATGAAACAAATGAAGAAAAAACTCGAGACAAATTGCTATTCCAGCCAAGTAGGAAATATACATAATTACACAATGCGACTTGTAAAAATCAATATGTTACTTAAAAACAGATGAATGTAGCGAAACTAACGAATTAATTTAGAAAAAAGATAAAACATATGACAAACCGCTAAATAATATATTACCCTTGCGAATAAGAGATTCTTTGCGTCAAATCATCTTAAATATATAGGAGGAAGTCTGAAATTTTCTTGGTACTTCCCAGAACCTCACCAATTATCAAAAGGCACATGTTCTTTTGTGGACAGGGAATATAGATCAGATAATAATTATATATATATATATATATATATATATATATATATATATATATATATATATATATATATATATATATATATATATTATAAAGGCATTAAAAACTAGAAATGTAGTATTGTAGGCCATGATAAGTTTAAAAAAAAACACACCAGTCGACCGGTTTCGTCCCTCTCATCAGAACTGTTAACGGGGAATTTAGATTATGAGGAAAGAAAAAAAAACTTATCATGGCCTACAATACTACATTTCTAGTTTTTAATGCTATTAATACGCTTTTTGTACCGTTTCAAACCTATTTAAATATATATATATATATATATATATATATGTGTGTGTGTGTGTGTGTGTGTGTCTGTGTCTGTGTGTCTGTGTATGTCTGTGTCTGTGTCTGTGTATGTCTGTGCCTGTGTATGTGTGTGTGTATCTGTGTATGTGTGTGTGTGTGTGTGTGTGTTATCAATTCACACCGAGCAAAACGATAATGCCACTTCTGTTCACGTAGACATTTAGAGGGAAAGATATTAGAACAAATAAACAACAAATAAGGTATTAATATCTAATCCTGTTAAAATAAAAAAAAAGCGAACTGTAAAAAACAAAGGCGATAGACAAACCTATCTACTGTTACTGAAAAAAAAGTTTCAAATAAAATTACAAAATTTAGACGGGGACATCAGACTTGTAAGGTTTAAGTAGTTTATAGAAAAAACCGGAACCTAATCGTCAACATAAAACAAGACGAAAAGATATACTCCTGTACAAAATATCGGGGAGGATTGTAAACTGTATGATAAATATATATATATATATATATATATATATATATATATATATATATATATATATATATAATGACCGAGAAAACATCATAGAAATCCATTGCTGTTATAATGTTATATTCATCGCTTCAGATTGAATATATTTAAGAAATGGAATAAATCCAGACAGACAGATATACCGGGATAAAAAAAAGAGAAAGCGAAAGAGAGGAGGAGGAGGAGAAAATGAAGAAGAAGAAAAATAAAGAAGAAGAAGAAGAAGAAGAAGAAATATTAAATAATTATAATTAATTTTAATATTATTATTTCTTGTTTTTTTCTTTAATAGAGCGATGACAGGCTTTGTTAATACATTGTTTATCTGTACTTTCTCTGTTATTGAACAGATGTAAAGTTGAATATGGTGTAATTCCGAGGGCATTTTCCGCTTTGTATGGTCACTCAAACCTTTTTTTTTTTTTTTGAAAGCATATTTCTCCCGTTTATTTTCGATTATATGATAATTTTCTGTTTTTTCCCATTTCAACACATAACCAATAATGTTTTACCAATTGTTTTGTTAATTTGGTTTGCAATTTTGCACAGATATAGTTTTCGCGCATTTCAAAAATGTATGTGTTGAAATTTGTAACCCTTTGATGTCATATTTTCTGACTCAGAATTTAATATACATTCTAAGGAAACCTATTGTCTTAAATGGATAAAAATATTTTGAATTTGAAAGTACATGATTTTGGCCTCAGCAAAGCGACGGATATCGGTCTCATATTAAAAGATACTGTCTTAATTAAACCAGTATGTATGTGTGTGTATATATATATATATATATATATATATATATATATATATATATATATATATATATATATATATATATATATATATATATATATATATATATATATATATATATATATATGTAAAAAGCTAACGAGCCAGAATATATCTAGCTAGGTTTCATCTAACGGATCATCTGGATAACTGTGGCCAGAGTTATGATAATGATCTATTAGGTGAAACCTAGGTTCGGGCGTTTTTTCGTTTTTTTAGTTTTTGCTCTATTGCACTACTTCGTGTATTTTAGCACTTTTACGTTTCAACTTAGTTTACACTGGTGGCCTTTTTTTTTTTCTTTCTTTTTTTTGTCTTTTTTGGCTAGACATTGCGGTGCTGATTGATTATTTACAAGCGGCACGGATGTTTTCACTCTTTCAATATTTTCTTGATTTTTTCACCACTGATATCGGTTTCTTTATTATTTTTTATTTGCAAATTGTGTTATCTGCTGATTTTTTTTTACAGCAACAGAGTATAGACAATAAATTGAAAAATTATATATATATATATATGTATGTATATATATATGTGTGTGTGTGTGTGTATATATATATATATATATATATATATATATATATATATATATATATATATTGATAAAAGGTCGCTCAGATGATGAAACACGTCGATTAAGTGTGTGACTTTGCGTGTATGTTTGTGTGTGTGTTTGCGTGTGTGTTTGTGTGTGTGTGTCTTTGCGTGTGTTTGTGTGTGTGTGATTGTTTGTTCAACATTTATTTTTGTCTTAATCAAAGCATATTTAACATTTCTTTGAAGATTTAATACATACTATTGCTCATTGGGAATTAATCTTCTCTAAATCAAATGTGGTTATTTCTTACAAGACAAGGCACTATAACATAAAATATGGGATGTAATATGTGTTAAATGGACTAAACCAAATATTAACTTTTAATGAAGCTTGAAATCATTTTTTTATCTGATCAAATCATAATAATTTTCTACCGAATTTATCCAACTGTAAATTGTAAATTTCGACTTTATATACATATTTTTTTGCTTTTAATTATTTACTTTTATTTTATCTATAGATTTCTTCCATTTTTAAAACTTTTTTTTTATAAATCTCTTAAAAACTAATGTTTCGGAAAAATAAAAGGATAATTAATTCATATTTATTTTGAAATTAATGGCAGTAGTGAAGACAATTTATACAGCTCATCCTCTGCTGGAACGTCATACGCTGTTGTTAAGAAGATAAATTTAGTTTTCTGTTTTGTTCTCAGTTCCATTATGAAAACACCATCCTGCATCTCAATGGCACAATGTAAGTTTCTGATACAAAACTGAAAATACACGAATACCAGAGCATCACAATCGAGATTGTTACTCGCAATTGCCCAATTCTTGTGGACATTTACCAATGCAAAACTCTTTAGTAAGTAGTAATGTCTCATAGTTGTGTTCTCATTGGTAGCAAGATGGTTCTGCAGATAAGTTTCTACGCAATAACAATTTCCATCTAACGTATGACCCATACATGTTTTATTTTGTACAAAATATAAATGAATTATAGTGAATAACAACAACCATAAGAAAACATATTTTAAATAGCTGTATGTAAGTAACACTATAATATAAATATTTATACATTGTCGTAGAGTTGACTGGGATATTAATTTTTGTGATTTTTTTTAAACAATAAAAATAATAGTTTATTTTTTCCAGCCCGTTGAGCAGTTTATTCCCGTAATATTTTCAACCAATATATATTACCAACTTAGGCAGCGCCACATAACCTGTTTTGAATTCAGTGTAGCCATCTAATTTTAGTGACAAGCACGGCTAGATTGTTGAGTGCTTTCTATTATTTACCATATAGTTATCGCTGTGGCGGGAAAATATATATCCATACTTTTACGTAGGCGATTTCCGCGAAAGTCGATTTACGACCTCAATCATAATTCGAACTCAGCAAGCGATCTATACATGAGTTTATTAATTTAAAATGATGCTGGAAACTTTTACACATACTAAATGTAACGATATGCCAAAGAGCATGCCGAACGAAGTCAACCTATATCGATTAAGTTAGGAAAATTTATTTTCTTATTTTCTTTTCCCTGTAATATAATTTCGTCTTGTCGAAGCTTTTATCTGTTTAGGTGCCTCTGTAATTATTTCTTTCATAATTATTTTATGTCAAAGGTTCCTGCATTTCTCCTCCTGTCAAACAACCTCAGGTGCCACATCTGCCACGAAACCATCAAATCACCTTCACCTGAGAAAATAAAAGGAACGAATAAAACTTGTTGAATTTGCACATGGCATCGTGTTCTTATCGTTCCGAGTTCATCTTAACCTTGCTATCATTCAATATCAGTACTGACCTTTCTTGCTTGCAGCAATGCCAGGAGAACACGGCTTCTGCCTCTATCTCGGAGAAGAATCTCATGCCATTTATTTCGCTAAGGAAATTGGTTTAATTAACCCCATGCTTTTTCAGTTTTGTTCAAGAGATAAGAATATGATCATCGAAAAACGGTGAGAAAAAAATTATTATCAAGTTATCTTAATTTAAGGCGCTACAATTCCTTCACGTAAGCGTTACTTTACAGGTGGATGAGAAGAAAACACGAATCATATTTGTAATGAAATACCATTCATTCACACATTTTCAACTGTCATAAGCTTTATTATTTTTTCGTAGTAGTAATTTGGATTTTGACGAATGAATATGAGGAATATAAATAAGATATATTATTAACTTTAGGAGGTTCAACTATATGCATATTAGCATGGAATAATTGATACTAACCAGAGGCAAATGTGAAAGAAAATAACTAATAATAAGTAACGAAATCAAAGACAAAATAAAAATTAATTTAATATTTATTCCATACATATAGTAAAATAAAAGATAAATATCTAACAATATCTGTAAATAAGCTTCCCTGTGTATGGGTAAGTTAAAATGGTTGCCTATCAAAAACATTTCGATTTATGAGAGAGTCACTTATATTCAAGATAAAAGAGAACCATTCGTTCTCCTGAATTTATTTTAGGCATATAAAATATTAAGTTCACTATATATGCAGATATTTAATAAGAATTCTCTTTCCTCGTCTCTCTCTCTTTTATCGACACACAAACACGCATATATATATATATATATATATATATATATATATATATATATATATATATATATATATATATATATATATATAATGAAAAAATAAAAAAAAAAACAAAAATCTGAATATGCAATTATGTAGTATTAATGTTAATATAAAGTCGACGTCGGACGTTTCGGTCTATTTAACACCATCTTCATGGACATTTTCATTTAAACATAATTAACATTAGAACATATAAAAATTTAACACAAAAGACGATGGACATAAGAGCCCAACTAATCCAAACAGATAACTGAAATTTTTATATAAGATCAGCGTTCCGTTTAAATATGATCACGTAGTCGTCACGTGGGCGATGTTGTTAAAACGTATTCGAAGATGATTTCCAAATATTAAAATATTAAAGAGTCGACTTTATATTAACATTTCAAAAAATATTTTAATATTTTATAATACTTATAATACTTTTTAATATTTTAATATTTTATAATACTACGATCCACTTGGATTATATACAAACGGTTTTATTACCTGTACTATATATATATATATATATATATATATATATATATATATATATATATATATATATATATATGTATGTATATTAAGTTTATGCAAAACTAGGTAATCCATATGGGTAGACCCAAGGAGGATGTTATCCGGAGAGCTCACTGTAAATCCAGAGCAAATATGTTTGAATAAAAAAACAGACCACTTTAAGGTTCCATGTAATAAATTATTTCACCACAGCACTTTTAAAAGGGTTCTTTTCCCAATCGACTATTTCATAGAAAATACCCAAAACTCCAACAAACATCAAATTAAATTCTTCGTAGATTTTGTAGACATTTTGATTTATATCAAACTTTAACCCCCAAATATACCCTTTAAAGTAATGCGAAATAACAGCGTTCATGAAATTGAGTGAAACCTCCTCTCATCAGGATTGTTTTATTGTATCTTCTTCCTTTCTTTCTTCCTTTTATGTCGGCTTTCCTCTTCACCACTTACCCATCCATATCTAAAGATAACATAAGTTAAGTGAAGCGTTTGTCTGGCCCACACCAAGTGGGATTAGGGATAAAGAATTGAAATTGTACATCTAACTCACTCATGTCTTTTCTCCCCACTCACTTCTCACTTCGTCTTCTCTCCCCACCTCACTTCCTCACTTCGTTAATTTACATAAGCTTAATACGGCCCGTCAAAAATGTGTAAATTTCTTTTCATTTTTAATTTCAACCTTTGGAAGTAAATCTGATGATCCAGAGCCCTTTTAAAAGGGTTGTGGTGAAATAATTTATTACATGGAACCTTAAAGTGATCTGTTTTTTATTCAAACATATATATATATATATATATATATATATATATATATATATCAACATTCATATTGTAAAATGGTGGCGGGCAAGAATTGTATATTATCGAAATGTAACAACTAAAAGCAGCTAAAACTATTTATTGCTGCTCTCACTTCAGAGAAACAATCTGGGATAAAAAAAGTAAAAACTAACATGTGCACAGTGAATAAATAATATACAATCCTAAGTTTATCTTATATGATAACAGAAATTATAAATGAAAACTAATTAATTTTAAGCCTGCCAACTACTCATTGTATTTATGGAAAGATGGTTGGTAGAACATAATGTATATTGATTCAAAAACCCTTCCGGTGATAATAAGTATTAGCCTTCCTAATACTGAAAACATATCCGGGCTATAACATCGAATAAGCATGTTAATATATTAAATTCAGCGATAGGATGATCGGTTGTGGCCTTTCATCCAGACCATGGTGAACAACACAAGATTTTTGATTTCATGTCTGTCACTAAAAAACAGCAAGAAAAATTTAAAAATAAACACAGAACAGCAATAATCAAGAAATTTTTCACTTATGTTTAAAAATTAATTATATTTAATTTCATATAATCAATTGAAGCAGATCATTAAGTTTTCATTCTATACGCATTTGTTTAAATTAGAATAATTTTCTTTTTTACACTGTATTAGATGCATAAGATGTTAATTAACGATAATTTAAGTGGCATTTTTTTCGTTTAAATCATAGCTCTCTTTTTCTATTATTTTCGTACCTGTTTAATGTCATAAAATTTTTAGTTTCAATCAATAAAGTCTGTCTCAATTAATCTAAATATAAGATTTATTGAATTATCATAAATCACTTCCGATTAGAAACTGTAGTCATTCAAAGTATATACTGTAATACAGATTGTTTCCTTTTTGCATTTCCATTAAAAAAATTATATAATATTTGCAAAAAGGAACAAAGTATTTTTTTTTTAAAGTTGACTCTCAAAATTGGCATTAAAATTTACATTTTTCAATTCATCAAACATGTATTTATTTAACAAAGAATCTTGTTACAAACTGCAAGGGAACAGATTTGAAAGTCACAGGGAAAATTACGAGGACTATTTTTAATTAAATAAAGTGTTTTAATAAATTATGCAAGCGCTAACTTTCAATTGTTATTTCAAAATTGATCAATTTATATTTGGCATAGTTCGAAACAAACTTTCGGTATGTTCACTCAATTCACTTAAAAAATACATTCAGAAAGTTTTTGTGTAACTGTAAAATGATGGCGAAGTCCCTCCAAATTAAAAAGTTCATGCGAGAATGAGATGGCGAAACTAACCAAAAAAGAAAAAACAATATTTCCACTACAATTTCTAATAGAATGCCCTATTCATTATACGATATTCATTAATATATAAGTACTGATAATTTAATTTAAATCAGATTAATATTTTACCAAAAAGGTGGTAAGCTTCAGTAGATTCCATTGCAGAAAAATCGCATTCATTTTGATGGAACCGACTTCATAATTTATTGTTTTAATTAACCCACTCCGTCAATATTATTTGTGATAATAGCTTATGAAGACATCCATTGTTCATTTTTGTAGCGTGTTGCGAGATCGACAAAGATATATTGCCTAAAATCTATTAATTTTCCTCCAAGAAGTTGCTTAATTTGGTGACTTTTTGATGCACTACTTTAAGAAAATGTCAGCGGTACATTGGAGGTTTAATCCATACCAATATCAGAGCATCATTCAGATGGTCAACATCTACATCGTGTCATGGTATGCGACAGGTTGGTGCAGATTATATAGATATATCAATAGAAGTGTATTTTTATCCATTTATTGACAGTTAATACCTGACATAATTCTTTTAATAATGTTCTCCGTATGCAATAACCATTAGAAAGATTTTGTTGCATGGACCCACAGAATAAGATGTAAGAGGCGCACTTTATGAGTATATGTGGGATAGATAACTGTTAAGTCTAGACATTAACATTTTGAGATTGTATAGAACAAGGAAGTATCAACATGGGAGTCGATTCAACAAATTAACGGTTCGTTGAAAGAAGCTGTTCAAGTGGAACTTACTTCTGCCTAAAGGATTAAGAAGGTAAGTAATATGGTTTGCCTCAGTGATTTGCGGGTCTTAGATCTGAAAGTTAACATTGGTAGGATTAAGGAAATTAACTTGTCAGAATATTTTCCATGGAAATAGCAATAGATTAGCTTGTTTTTGGAAACGTCTTGTCTGTGGTGGAAGGTGTTGTATTGTGGAAGATAATTCATCACCCACAAAGACCCGTATATTTTTTGAGCTCTATCAAGTTTCTAATATGAAGACTTGAAGATACAGCCCAGATATGACAGCGGTAAACTTTTTTCGATCTAGATTAAATCTAAATGCAGAGATTATTTTTTAAGCAAGACTAAATGAATCATGTATAGATTTTAAAATTTAAATAAAAACACTCGATAAAATATTGTTATATTACCGGTTCGGATAGAGGAATCGGAGGCCTGATTTCGAATTCCCGTCGAATCCATTACATTCATTTACGTACTAATGTCATTAGGTAAGATATGAACACTTTTCTTCTTCACGGTCCCTACCTATGGCTAAATAGAAGAACAGAACAGGTTCTATATCCTTGGATGGCAACTGGTCTACCGCAGAAAGATATGGTAACCTACTGCAGGAAAAAATTACCTCTGTGTATCACGCATGGCATATAACTGACTGAATCAACATCTCATCATACCAGCTTCTACGAACCTTGTTACATCTACGGGCAAATTCCAGAATTTTACTGCATGTCTTTTCCGCATTCCATGCCCTTGATTTTTGACGTGTGCATTTGCTTGGCGAACTCAATGAACCAGTTGCCAATCAATAATAGAAATTGCAAGCACGGAACTGACTTCCCGCAAATTTGCAAACCAAAATGTTCATTACGCTACAAGCGGCTTCCCAAAATTTGCTCGGATGTTAGTAACGAGTGGCATGCAGCCATCTCAATACATCTTAACCTTATGATCACTTTTCTTAACATTTCTGCCACTCATTTTGAAATGTCTCTGCCTCTCCCATTCAAGATGCACACGAGGAAACATTAAGCAGGCGTTGCTTACACTCAACATGGTATATTATTAAGGCTTTTTCAGACAGTTAATTAAGCAAAAAAGATAACTTTATCCTGTTATAATAGATGGTTCTGTATTTCTTGACAGATTGCATTATAAGAAGCAGGAACGTTTACATCAGCACTTACAAGTAAAAGATAACAAAAATCATTTATCCTGTTATGTAATTGAAGGTTTCTGTATTTCTCTTGACAGATATGTTGTAGAAATTATCTTTTTCAAAGTGTTTCCTATCAAATAGTTTGTACATTTACAAGTCCATTGATCTAGTTTTTTAAAATAATGCCCACTCTGTACAAGTAATTCCCTCTACAGTGTTGTCATTCTTGCAAACAAAATGGTCAAGATAATAAAAATTAGAAAAATCTAATATAACTCATTTTAAATTAGTAATTCCTTCACCATAATATGAGATGCATAGACCAAATTTAGATCATTTTGGAAGTAGTTCAGAAAACGAAAAAAAATTGTAATGTTCTTTTTAAAGAAACCGATAAAAATTACAGCATTGAAACTATGGGATGAAACAAAACAAAATAATTAATGAAAATAAACTTTATAGACAAAGCATAATGTTAAAATAACCAGTCCGTTATAAGACCACTAATACAATAAGTAATGAAGATGTTAAAAATCATGAAAAATATAACTGATATAAGCACCGTCTACAGTTGACTCGTGATCAAAGTTGAAATGATCTTTCAATCATATTAATATCTATCAATCTAGCAAAAATATATTCTAATGACTATATATATATATAAATATATATATATATATATATATACATATGTATATATATATATATACATATATATATATATATATATATATATATATATATATATATGTACACACACACACATACACTTGTATTTATATAAGGTGCGCACGCAAATATTCACTAAAATTTAAGAATTTTTATTTCAAGTAAAAATTAAGAATTATATATAGAATATGAATAAAGATTCTGGTTTGAAAAAAGAACGACGAATCTCAGTTGATCGACCACTTTTTTAGTGGCTGCTACTGCTATATTCTTTGATGGACTTTATCAAGGATAATAGAAAGATTTTATTTTGCAACACGAAATAATAGTCAAATATAAAAATGTCTTCACTTTTCAATGTCTTAAATTTAAGAACACTCATAAATATACGCCTGGCTATCTGAAATATCTAGATACATTATGGAGGATGATAAGTGATGTATCAGGTCATCCCATAAGTTCTGTCCGAATTTTAACTTTTTGTTAAAATGAACGAAATTTAAAGAGTATTTTATAATGTCTTATGGAGCTGAACATTATTTTCATGTTTAGATGCATTTAAACTGATCAAATTTTATTTCAGAGAACAATAAAATTAAATTTTGTTTGTTTAAAACGTTGCTAACATGGAAGTACCCAAGAATCATTTGAGGCACATAATGCTTTATGCGTTCAAGAAAGGAAACTCAGCAGCCGAAGCGGCTAGAAACATTCACTCAGGTTATGGAGAGGAATGTGTGAATGAAACAACTTGCAGAAGATAGTTTGCAAAATTCAGAGGTGTAGATTTCACCCTTGAAAATGAAGATCGAACCGGACGTCCAGTTGAGTTTGATGAAAAGCTTCGTGAAGCAGCCCTTGAAGAAAATCCTGCTTTATCAGTTGATGAATTGGAAGTGGTTCTCAGTTCACACCATACAACTGTTCATCGTCATCTTCAACAACTTGGAAAATGGTTGCCTCATGAATTGTCTGAAAACAACCTCAAATCCCGTATTGACACCTGCTCTTCTCTCCATTCTCGCCAATTTGTTTCACCTTTTTTGGATAGACTTGTGACTAGTGACGTAATGGATCTTTTATCGAAATATTAAGCTTCGTAGACAGTGGCTTGGTAAAGGTGAAGAACCCCTGCCGAGAAGGAAACTTCATGGGCAAAAGCTTCTTCTTTCAATCTGGTGAGATCGCCAAGGAATAATCCACTTTGAATTTTTACCACCTAATGCAACAATTAATGCTCAAATATACTGTCAGCAATTAGAGCCTTTGAACCAAGCTTTGACGGGAAAAAAGACCTGCTCTAGTGAATCGAAAAGAGGTGATATTTTATCAGGACAATGCGCGCCCCTACACAGCAAGTATCACGTCACAAAAGATCGAAGAACTTGGTTGGGAGAAAATTCCTCATCCCCCTTATTCTCCCAATCTTTCTACTTCAGACTACCACTTGTTTCGTAGCTTGCAGAATCATTTGGAAGAAACAGCTTTTGTAACACAGGAAGAGGTTAAAACTGATATTTGTAAGTTCTTCGTATCAAAGCCCAAATAATTTTAGAGTAATGGAATTAGTAAACTTGTTAGTAGATGGAAGGAAGTCATAGATAATCAGGGAAAATACATTGTTGATTGAATCTATAATTAAATGTAACATTTGGTCACTTGTTTTCTTTATTCAAAATTTAGACAGAACTTATGGGATGACATGATAATTTTATATCCAATAAACAAAAGTAAGTAAATATATATATATATATTTTAATAATGTCTTGATGTTTATATTATTGTAGTTCAGAATTTATTTATGTATAATATATTTTAAATAATAGTAGTGTATGAATTTTATCTCATTCTTTTAATTTTTTTAATATATTTTAATTCTACACCATGACGTGAGAAATAGGTAATTCTTTCAGGAATGAATATATCTGAAAAAATCCGATTGGATTTCCGCACTCTCAGGAATATTCCGTCTAAGTTATTTTATCTTTTAATAAGTTTTACATTCTTAGATCAAATTGTGATTTTAATTACATAGAAATAAATTCAACCACAGCATTTGCTTATCAGACATAATTCCATAAAAAAGCCATTGATGAAAATATTATTAAAAAAAAGCATCAGTGTATCTATTATTACCTCTTCGAAGCTGACCCACTTAATCTGGAATAATTCCTTGTCTTTTCTAGAATATTCATAATCCTCAAAATTTACTGTGGCTTTTGCGTTGATTGTTCATTTTTTTGCGTGTTTTCTTATTTCACACACTTATATTAATTTAAATGTTTCGTATCTTTGCCGAAACCTTAATATAATGAATTCTGAACTGTCATAATCATATGGTCATTTCATAATAAGCGTTCTATGTTTACCACATCTCTTCTCGTATTGTTTTACGCAAATGTTCATTTTCTTCCACGAATGTTCATTTTTCTACAGTTTCTTTTTAATCTTGATTTGACAACAACTTTACTTCAATTCGCTGTTGCTTATCAATAACCGTTATCTTGATGGACTTGTGAACAACACGTCGTCCCTCTAATTTGTTTCACTTGGCACGTCCATTAATATTAGATTTTTTTTTGTCATCTTTGTTCCCAGTGGAAATAACCAAAACTTTTTTTCCTAAGGCGTCAACAACACAAACCCGTACACAGTGAGATAATATCACCATATAGCCGCACGTGGAACAGAATTATCACTACGAAGAATATATTCTGAAGAATTAATTTGGATTACGCTTAGCTATCGTAGAGCGATTGCTATCAAGCAGAAATATAGAGGTTAGAATCCTAAGGAAGATCTAAAACACATACAGAGTTGTATGAAAAAGACAGCTAACCTAGAAGGTATATAATGGAATGACTCCTGCTGTTTGAAGATAGATATCAATCATTCATTATGAATGCAAGTTAGTTTTAGGGATACCTGAGAACCTGCAAAATTCATGTTGTTCTTCCTTTTATTCTCCAAATGTTTAAGTAGCTGTGAATACAAATTAAACGTGGAAGAAGGAATAATATTTTTAAAGAAAATATTAACGATAGAAATTCAATAAAATTAATTTTTAATAATTTTATAACAGCGAAAACAGCTTACAGCGTTCTGCTAATATTTCTTCAATCAGTCGCCGCATCTTTGTGGGTGATGTATTATTTTCCACCCTACAACACCTTACGCACAACAAAACGTCGTAATTATATCTATGTTTCTGCTGAAAGTGTTCAAACGAACTAAATTCCTTAATTCCACAATTCTTAACCTTTACGGATAAGACCCCTCCATACGACCCACATTGTAGCGAACACCCCTTTGTATTTTATTGATAAGATGTACGTATCAGTCAAACCGCGTTGTCACACGAACCGCTGCTTTGGTAACTGACTCCCAAGAGGACTCTTCCCCAATCACAACGAGCTTCACGGGATCATGTCTAGGGTTAATTGTTTTCCCAAATATTTGTATAATCTGTGGTTCTTACACTGTAACACACCCGGGCAAGTATCGATACTTCCATGGATTTTCGATACTTGAAGTTTACAATGAATCTTTAAAAATGATAAAGCATTCTTGAAGACTCCATTTTAGCTTTACTTGAAAGCTATGTGATTACATTTACTATTTTCAGTAAGTAAAATATCCTGATGTATTTCACATAGAAATTATATAGATCGGAATCTCAACTTTTTTGCCGATTTCAGAAAATCTTCGACCAAAACAAAACTATCGATTTAGAAATCTTCCAAAAATAACATATATATTTGTGACATGTTATCTGAACAAAATTAGAAAGTCTATAGTTAATTTAATCTGATTTGAAATAAAAATTAATTACTCATAAAATAAAAAAGCAATATTCAAGCAGTTCTTAACGACATGTCCTGTTTTTCTTTTATCTTTATTGATGTATCGATAATTTCCAAGTATGGATGACCAGAATCGAAATAAATTTACGAAATCTAAGCGAACACATTTTTTGGTGTTTTTCACTAACTATTAACTTTTACACATTAACATATTTTCAGCAATTATTTAATATTTTAATGACTTTTACTTATGTTTCAAGATGCTTTATGAAATTTGGGTTTCGTTTCTAGGTTCTTATCTTACGTTTACTAACTTGAACAAAAAATTACTTAACTGAAGTATGACGCAAGCTAAAATAAATACATAAAATACAAATATTTAGTTAAATAGTAATTAAAAAATGAAACTTATTTGAAATTTTGAAGGGATTATTTGCAAAGACGTTAACGATGAAACAGAACTGAATATTGAAAGTGACAGTATTGCAGATCGCCAGAGAACGCTTAAATCACGTGATATTTTAAAGGATAATATCATTTATGGCTTACCATAGTTAAAAACTGTAAAGGTTTCTACGATAGAAGTTTTTTTATTTCTAAATCTTTAAAAAAATATTGGCTAGAAACGATTGCTCTGAGCTTTTCAATTTTTGATTCGTAAATGTAGTTTTACCTTAAAAATATCACTTCAATCCCGCTTTGCAGTAATGCAGAATTTTAAACGATTTTTTTTAATATCATTAATTATTTAATCAAATTTTTAAAAATATGAATACAATTCTTGTAAAAAAATAATTATTCATTGAAAAAAGAATTATACTAAGACAATAGTGTCCTTAATAAATCTTATATGTATAATCAATTATAAGTTTTCTAATTAAATAATTTAATAGTTTTATTGCATTTTCTATTTTGCAATTCAGAGCAGCTTTTTGATGTATAGGGTAACGGTTTTACAAAAACAAAAATAAAAACAAATGAGAATTTACATTTTCCACGCGATCTTGCTTTAACAAATAAAAAAATATCCCTACTAAAAATTGAATTTCAAAAAATTCATAAAATTAAGTGGATGGTCACAAATTACTAAAATTCTAAAAAGAACAAAATTTTAAAAAGAATAATTTATTTCTTAATATGTTCCGAAGGTTTTGTTAAAATCTGACAATTATTTGATTTTTGCAAGAATTTACAAGACTGTCTCTTTTTCACCGGAAAAAGAACTAATCATTATTATTACATCGGCTGCTGACATAAACTAAACAAGACGTTAACCAAAATTTAGAACATGCTAGAAAGGATTCAAAATTCAATTAATAATAATGAAATAACTTTGTCTTTACGCTTAATAATAAGATAATCCTTTTAATGATAAAATTATGTTTTTTATTGAGTTTGGGGCCGTTTTTCATCAGGTTATGCGGTATCTCCCTGAAAAAGTGAAGATACCTACAGCGGTAAAACTCTTCGTAATGTCTGAGCTGTAATTGAAACTATATTCTTTTTTGTATTTCTTTAGCGCATAGCCTAACAGGTATCTCGTCAGTGAGTCTATCAGAGCCTTTTCCAATCAGTGCGAGCGGACAAATTACAGCTGGAATTATTGATGTCTTCATGTGCCACATTTTTGTGAAATCCATTTCATGACGCTTGTATTTTTATAGGGTTTTGAAGATCTTCAAAGAAATATTACAATTGGTCGAGACTGGCCAGTCAATAAGAAAACATATTCTATTTCTGTGGACTGATCGATTATATTTGAGAATAAGAAATACATAATATATACATAATAAAACTGTCAGCTTGAAAAAAATACAAAAAAGGATAAAAGTATGACACGGATAATTGTTTAAAGAAGGAAAGTAAAAGGAGAAAAAAGAAAAATATACATAAATAAATATACACCGAAAGGAAGAAAGAAGGAAAAATTATATATATATAAACAAATATACAAAAAAGGAAAGAAAGTAGGTAAAAGAAAAATATACATAAATATACAAAAAAAGGAAAGAAAGAAGAAAAAAGAAAAATATACCTAATTAAATATACAAAAAGAAATAAAAGAAGCAAAAGAAAAATATACATAAATAAAAATAGAAAGATGGAAAGAAAGAAGGAAAATAAAAAAAATACATATAAATAGATATACAGAAAGGAATTAAATTAAGAAAAAAATAAACACAATAAAACTGTCTGCGTGTAAATTCCCATAAAATTGTTATCGTTTCTATTACCGTTGCATATTTTCCAGTGCAGATGTTGGCCCACTCTATCATGCCGAAATTTATATTCAGTGGGTTATGTAGCGATGGAAGAAAATGAATTCGGGACACTGTTTCAGAAAGTAGTTTTACTTTGGAAGTCGCTGGCGGAAAGGTAATAAATTCTTACCAATGAAATACGCAATAAATTAGGACGATTCGACTCCGTGTACGAATAATTTTGGGTCATATCTGTGAAGCTTAAAACTTGAACCACTATGAAATATAGGTTATCAGAACATTTGCCATATATATAGACAAAAATTAGCGAGCGACTTAGAATTGAATTAGAGAGTAGTAATGAATTGATCATCCATAAAGATGGGAAATCGCTTTTGAAATCTATCAAAGCTAGAAAATATGGACTGCACTGATGCGGGCCATATTTAGTAACATTGTTCCATTTTTATCCGATTTAGTTCTTAGAAAGATAGCGCAGGTTTGGAGGAGTCGGGTACTTAATGAAAGCGACCATGTTTCCAGCACCTGCAACGATGGATCGTAAATACGAGTTGCCCATGGACAGAATAATAACTTAACTACGTATGCTTATGTGTACAAGTCATTAACCATAAAATCGTACAGAAAGTTGTAATAGTGTTTAGCGCAAGCTGAACCAGAATTAACAGGAATAGTCAAAAGAATCAGACCATCATTGGAAACTATTGAGGTGACAAAATGTCTTCTTGTTTGACTGAAGAATAGACATGACCTCTCTCTCCATATATATATATATATATATATATATATATATATATATATATATATATATATATATATATATATACAAAACAACATCTAGAATAATACATCCTACAGAATGCGGAAGAACTTATATTGCAGCAGTAATTGCTTACACCAAGAGCTGGCTAATTTTTACCCAATGGCGAGAAAGTGGAGACAATTATCTTGTAATCGATTCAAAATTAAACGATAGACGACGAAGCAATTGTTTATATGCAGACTATAAAAACACTCCGATAATTCTCGGAAGTCAATCATTAGACAAATCATACTAGGTTCGTAATGCTAGTTTTGTCGCAAAGGTAGGTTTGTATTTCCTACCAAGTACATTGTCTAAGCTTTGATGTTCAAATAAACACTGTCACAAAACCCTATAGTAAAATCTAATTTAACATTGAAAATTTTCATTATTTTACAATCACCAATTGTTCAAAATACAGACAGAAATCGAGAATTGAAATGTTTTTATAAATATATATCTAATCAAATCTATATATATATATATATATATATATATATATATGTCAGAGTAAACGAATAGTAAAAGATTTGTTAAGATCGTACACATTAAAAGTGCTCCATATCAGGTTGGAAGACCAGACTTGCAGAGCTGTTTACTATTTAAAGAAAATGAATGCTGACCAGAAATCTACCGCGCTTTCGAATACTACGGCCTCCTCAGGCGGTTTTTTCAGCTGAACAAGCCACCTGAGGAGACCGTAGTAGTGTTTTGGTCAGTATTCATTCGTAGCTTGGGGTCCTTGTGGCATGTATTGCACCACGACTCTGTATTCGACCCTTCAAAATGTGTGGTTAGTTGCACAAAGCCTTCACCACTACAATCCAATCATAAGTCCCTGCGTCTGGGCTGTGGGTTCCTAGGAACTTAGCTGTTTGAGCTTAATACGTCGTGAGATTCCACCATATATATATATATATATACGTGTAGTGTAAGTCATATTATATTTATCGGTTAAATGCTCAATATCAGTAATAGAGCGTATGTAAATCTAACGTTGACATTGAAGATGGTGTTGACTACAATGTCTCCAAGTCGTCCTATCTCTTAATTTCGCACAGTATTTTCAACGCACTCTTTCAGATTCTATATATATGAATCATTTTTTTGCGTCTATTTTCAATAAAACTTCGTCGGTGTCCACTTATTCTGTATATCATCTTATTACAAAATCACATCTCTGTTGCATCAGTCACCTGTAATTATATTTTCGAACATTTACTGCTATAAAAATGTATTAACTTTACATCGCAGTTCCGCCCCTCTTTTCTTAGTTTCTAAAGAAGTCTTTCTGTTTCTTCTTACTTATTTTAATGTGCCTTCGGATTTGGGTTTCACATTAATATTCGTTCGTTAAACCGCTTCTCAGATACTTGAATTTCTGTACATGCTTGATGCTGAAATAAAAAAAAAATTAACAGTTCGCCACATGGGCTGTTTTTTTTCATTGACGATCAAAAAATTTTGTCTTCTTATATTTGAATGGTAAGTCAATTCTTCTAAGTCTCCGTGCCATCATTATGCCCCGTGAGTATTATTTTATTTTCTCATAATTTATCCTAAAATTTCAACTGCCTCTCTCCGATTTCAAGTCCATTTTTTTTATCTAAGTATAAGTGCATCCTGGCTATGACGATAAACTACATTTGGCAGCAAGGATTCTGATGGAGAGACTGGGGCTATGAACTGCGTGGAACCACATTTCAATTGATGTTGTTCTTAGGTTCACCCCAGACTCCGAGTGGCAGCACCTGTTAGAGTCCCCGTTAACAATTCCAACAACGAAATGAAAGCCTTTCATTTCGTTGTTGGAATTGTTACCTGATGATTCGGAGTCCTTTAAAAGGGATTTTGGTGAAATAATTTATTGTAATGGTACCTTAAAGTGGTCTGTTTTTCATTAAATATTAGCTCTGTATTCACATTGAGCTCTCAGGATTTCATCCTCCTTGGAATTACCCATTCGGTTTACCAAGTTCTTCGTAACTTAAATATATATATATATATATATATATATATATATATATATAAACACACACACACACACACACACACACACACACACATATATACATATATATATATATATATATATATATATATATATATAAATTATCAGTTCATAATCGGTAGGTACCTCCAAGGAAGACATTGATACAACAAAGAGATCTCAAAGAAACAGAGCAATGTCATAAGTCATAATAATACATTCGATCCTTAAACATCCATTCGGTTATAATTTATTTCCTGGATATCCAAATATTCATCTCTTCGGACCGACTTTATTTTTAATCAATGGGATCAAATTGACCAGACAAAAGGATTAGGGAGAGGAAAAAAATAGGAAAGAAATAAAACCTTTATATTAATGTCAATTATTATTATTATTATTATTATTAATTTGAAATTGCGATGATTATAATGCCAGGATAATTCCTTTGCTGTCGAAAATGACGTGAATATTAGACACATTTCTGTATCTATTTTAAGTCTGATCAACCTATCTCTTACCTTGGATATTATCTTGTTCAGCCCTTAAATAGAAAATCATTTCTATGTCACCCTATCGGTGCATGTTTAATTCCTCTTTCCTTTCTTTACCTCCCTCTCTCACTCCTCTTTCTCTCCCCCTCCCATTTCTTCCCCCTCTCTCTATTTCTCTCTTCCCTATAATTTTTTTTCAAACCTTATATTTAAAAAAATTCATTTCTTTCCTACTTTTTAAATACATTTTTGTCTTTTCTTTCTTTTTTCCTCTGCCTCTTCGTTTTGTCTAGACAAATTGTTAATCATACATGAAGTTTTTAGAAAACCATCCTTTGGAGTTGCGAATTTTTCACCAAGAAGATTAAAAGCAATATTTTTTGTACAAAAATAATTCGTTTGTAACGTTTCGAAAAGTTGTTAACATTTAAATCTCTCATATTGATATCATATTTGTACTGTACTTTGTTATTGGTACTGTACTTTTTTGCTGGTACTTTAGTTCTCTAGTTCGTAGGATAATGTAATAGCGATGCAGATTTCGTGTTAGATCAATAATAAAATGGTCAATATCCTAGAATTCACCCGGCATCATTTCAGTAACGAATTGATAGGCAATCTAATTTCCTTAAAATTCAATAAAACATTGTTAATTTGCTAGTCTTCTGAAGTGCATGAGATCAATGAAGGCGTAATACAGTGTTTTCTCTTTGATCCTACCATGGTTCTGTTTTATATTTACGAACATTGTCATATCATTAGTAAATATCTATACATTTGAAATATCGTTTTATGATTGCAACTCCTAAAAATCCAGATGATTAGAACCTGCCATCTGATTCTCTTCAGGCCGAACCCAAAAAACACTCTGGTGGTAAAACTGTGTAACATTTAATAACTCCAATACAAAGCTTGTTATATTTTATACTTGAACAAAACTTGAATTTTCACATGTCATGATGAATGGTTGTATAATTAATGAGGCCACTACTTTTGAAAATCTATCGGGACTCAAGTTATCTCAAGACCTCAAGTGGAACTCTTATACTTGATCCATCGCTAAACAACTGGAAAGTTCTAAAGACATGTTTTGTCTTTAAAACTCTGACGTCAGAAATAAAATGGAATATCGATGTCATATTTTGATTGTACCTGCTCAATACTCAATTTTGAGCATGGGAGGAGTTCAAATTCTTCTTTGTGGTCTTGTGGATCATTAATTATTTTCCATCCTAAAATCAATTTCCAACAGATAAATTGTCACAAGCCTCGCGCTAATCCATCGCTATCTTCACAGAAACTGGTCTAAATAGCTAGGTTTCTTATGTTCAACAGATCAGAACTTTTCCTATTAGAACCGCCATGGCACGTCGAAAATATTTTCATTTCCTTCGAAACATTCCTAAGAACTTATTTCGGACAAAAACCGCTACTTTTTTTAAAGTGATTCTCCGATCATTCTAATTTGAAAATTTTCCAAAATCTCATCCATTAAACCTCTGCTTTCAGTGGCGCTTAGATTTTGCATTGAGTGATTAACATTAAAAAGAATAAAAATAATTATAACATTGTGTTTTGTTTTTTTTGTTTGCGAATTCTATTTGGAGAAAATTATTAAGTTGAAATAAATATGAGTTTGAGGACATTTTTTTCCAAAGTTTCTGTAGTGAAATGTAAGTGTAAGAAATATAAATGTGCTGATATTTTAAATGATGCGCGTCTGAAGTCAAAGCAGACGATAGTTTTTTGGGGGAGTTTCCGATCTTTTTGTGAATTTGGAAGCTGGGGTATGCGTTTCCTTTTAATTAGATGAAATTATGCCCAATCAGAAAATTATTCATGCACGAGAGAAACGTTTTATTTACTGACTCCCTGGTAAAATGTTTTAGGTTACCACGTAAAATAGCTGTTATCTTGAAAGAATCTTCGTCTTACAATGTCGAATTAATTATATAATCATTTTCTAAGATGGAATTTAATTTTAGATACATAAATTCATAATTACAGTTGATCTAATTTATTTGAGAATGGGAAAATGGTATTGTAGATATTTTCGTGTCGAGTCGCTTTGGTAAAAAGATTTTTTATTAGTTTCGGAAGAGTCCCGAATATAAATTTGTTTGATGTAACTCGTGAAACGATATGTTTTGTCTTATAAGCCAATAGACAGAAATGTAACTATTTGTTAAAGAAAGCTAATAGTGCATTTACGGGCTATAAGAGTTTTATTCCAAGTTAGTCTAAAAAAGAGATTACACTACTGGATAAGGTGGATTTATTCCTAAGAAGAGGAATTGTTACCTATGATTAGTATTGTTGGCTCGCAGAGTCAACGTTTTAATATACCAGTCATTCAATGCGAAAGGTTTTGCCTTATGATCATTCTTAATTTAAGGTGGGATTTTAAGTATTCAAAGCAGATATTTATCATAATTAGAACATTATAAGCCTTTGTTAGGCGTAGTGTTTATGTTTTTACTTTGCAGCATTAATAAGAAGATAAAAGATTTTACAAGAAGAAAAAAAAGATAGAAATATTCAAAGCCATCCATCTTCCAATATATAGGAACGTTTTGTAACAAGATTTTTCAGTAATGAAAGGTCAAAGAAAAAATTGTTTGAATTGTCTGTTTAGAGAAAATAAAACCATACTTTACACAGACAAATTATTATGTAAGTAAACCGTTTGTTTAATATGTTGTTTTGTTACCTTAATATTGGCATATGCAACAATATGCATGTAATCCTTAATTTGTTTCAAAAATAAACATTTTTTAATCCGTGAATTTTATATTTTTGTGTTTTATTTTTGAAGGAGATCATATCGATAAAAAGTTTTTGTCTGCTTTTTCATTCATTTTTTTTCTTTTCAGTGAAGAAACGCCAAAACAAAATCAGGTATTTTGGCCTTGTGTTTATCTTAATATATATATATATATATATATATATATATATATATATATATATATATATATATATATATATATATATATATATTTATTTTTATTTATTTCTAAGTATTAACTTCAGATTATACACAGGTTAAAAATTATTTTTCTCCACTATGTATATTGAATTACATTGTTAGTGGATAAAGAAAATTCTAGACACAATTATAAATGCATTTTGTGCTCATAAATTTGAATTATTTTGTTGTTGACATTTGCATGCATGTTATTTCCTTAAAGTTTTGTGATGTGAAATTTTTGAAACTTGCTTCGAATAATCGTTTAGTTGTTAATCTATATCAAAGTAGCTGAAAATATGGAGTTATCACCTAGAATATCTGCAATAACAAATTATGGTCGTTATTGGTATTTTATCTGTATTAATCATGTAAAGAATTTGACATGCTACCTAACGCATCTTGTAGCATCAAAGAAAACATAAATGCATTAACATCTACCCACCATGTAAATTTTATATTACTTCAAGTACCGCAGCATTTTAATCATAATGCAACATTTCTGGAATTCACGAAAGTAAAACGTGTTTAAAGCACACATAATTTTATATTATAGCGTGGAAACATCCGAAAGAAAAATCTTTTTATTTACAATGTATAAATATCAAGATGATATGAAATAGTCAATATTATATTGAAATGGAATATAACTTCAGCTCAGTAAATGTACACTAATAAAACCCTTGTATGGGATATTCAATTATCTATAATAATGTATGAATTTGATAGAAAGAAAGTAAAGCAAAAAATTTAGAAACGAGTGCAAGAAAAACGCAGTGAGAAGAACCAAATAAAAAAGAAAGCATGAAAGAAAATATGAAAACTGATATGAATGGTTGAAAAGAGAACAGAAGGAACGCAAAAGAAAAATTAAAGATGAAAGCCAACCAAAATAATAGTAGAGCAGAAGAAATTAAATAAAATGAAATCCAGAATATTCTAGAAGAGAAAAAAAGATAAATAAACGATATAGAATAAAAGTTAATAGAATCGTGAAGGAAGTAAAGCTTAAAAAATAAAATAAAACAATGATAAAATTGAAGAATGTAAATAGAAAGAGAAATGACTAAAACAGGAGAAAAAAGAAACAAAGGAAAATTATAAACGCAGTGATTAAATGAAAACGTTTGAGATACGGATGAATAATATAGAAATAAATTATATTCATGAAGAATATACAAAGAAAGGATGAAAATAAGTCATATATAAATATATAAAGATAGAAAGTAAAAGGAAGAAAAAGAAAAATATGCATAAATTATTGTACATATAAGTAAAGAAAGAAAGAAAGAAATAGAAAAAATGTACATAAATAAATATACAAAAAAAGAAGAAAGAAGTTAAAAGGAAAATAAATATACAAAAAGCAAGGTAAGCGGAAAATGAATATAAATAAATATACAAAAAGGAAAGAAGGTATGTAAGAGAAAAACATATATACAAAAAGCAAAGAAAGAAGGGAAGAGAGAAATGAAAAAAAATAAATATACAAAAAGAAAACAAAGAAGGTGAGAGGGAAATAAATATAAACAAATATACAAAAAGGAAAAAAAAAGGAGAAAAAACAAAAAATATGCATTATATATACAAAAAGAAATAAAAGAAGCAAAAGAAAAATATACGCAAATAAATATAAAATGATGGAAAGAAAGAAAGAAAAAGAAAAATATATAAATAAATATAAAAGAAAGGAATAAAAGAAGGAAAAATACATAATAAAACAAAAAAGGAAAGAAAGAAATGAAAAATATACATAGTAAATCTACAAAGAAAGAAAAAGAAAGAAAAAGGAAATTATTTATTAATAAATATACCAAGAACGAAAGAAGGAAAAAAGAAAAATTGACATAAATAAATAGACAAAGAATGACGTAAAGAAACGAAAGAAAATATATATATATATATATATATATATATATATATATATATATATATATAAAATACACAAAGAAGGAAAGAACTAAGAAAAAGAAATATATACCGAAATAAATATACAAAGAAGGAAAGTAAGACGAAAAAGGAAAAAAATATAAATAAACATACAAAGAAAGGAAGAAAGAAGGAAAATTAAATATACAAAGAAGAAAATAAAAAAAAAATATATATATATATATATATATATATATATAATATCTAGAAAGTAAATAAAAGAAGGAAATGAAGAATATACATTAATAAATGTACAAAAGGACATGAAGAAGGAAAAAATATAATATATGCAAATATAATATATATATATATATATATATATATATATATATATATATATATATATATAGAGAGAGAGAGAGAGAGAGAGAGAGAACGCAGGAAAAAAGAAGAAAAAAGCACATATATATGAAAATAAACATGGAAAGAAGAAAAGGAAAACAAAACAATATATATATATATATATATATATATATATATATATATATATATATATATAAAATTTACAAAAGAAGTAAAAAAGGAAACAAATGAAAATGTACGTAAATATATGTACAACGATAGAAAGAAAGAGAAAAAAACATAAATAAATGTAAAAAAAAGGAAGGAAATAAGGGAAAGAAAAAAATAAACATATATAAATAGACAAAGAAGGAAAGAATGGTGTAAAAAATATGCATAAATAAATATAGAAAAACGTAAAGAAAGAAGAATATATATATATAAGTAAATATGCAAAGAAAGAAAGAAAGGAAGGAAATAAAAATATATATGAATAAATATAAAAGATATAAAGAAAGAAGAAAAAGAAAAAATATAAATAACTATACAAAAATGAATGAAAGAAAGAAAAACGAAAAATATGCATGAATAACGACTCAAAGAAAGAATGGAAAAAGGAAAAAGAAAAATATACATAATAAATCTACAAAGGAAAGAAAGAAGGAAAAGGAAAAATATACATATATAAATGTATAAAGAATTGAAGAAAGAGTCGAAAAATAAACATACGAAGACGGAAACAAAGATGGAAAAGACGGGAAATATATATTAATAAATATACAAAGAGAAAAGTAGAAGGAAAATATACATAAATATATATAAAAAGAATGAAAGAAAAGGAAAATACAAATATACATACATAATTACACAAAGGAGAACAGAAAGTAGGAAAAAGCAAAATATACAGATATAAATAGACTAAGAAGAAAAGGAGGTAAAGAAGGGAACAATAAAATATATATAAATAAATATATGAAGAAGAAATAAAGAAGGAAGAACGGAAATATATATAACATATAAATATATATAATAATATATAGAATTATATGTATATAGACGGAAAGAAAGAATGGAAAATCTAAATGTAAATATATATACAAAGAAGGAAAGAAAGAAGAAAAAAGAAAAAATATATATACAAAGAAGGAAAGAAAGAAAAAAGAATATATATATATATATATATATATATATATTTATTATCTATCTATCTATCTATATATATATATATATATATATATATATATATATATGTATATATATACACATATATATATATGTATATATACACACACATATATATATATGTATATATATATACACAGATATATATATATATATATATACACACACATATATATATATATATATATATACACAGGCACACACACACACACACATATATATATATATATATATATATATATATATATATATATTTACAAAGAAGGGAAAAAAAAGACGGAAAAAGAAAAAAAATATATAAATATAAAAAAGAAGGAAAAGAAGAAGCAAAGAAGGAAAGATAAAAGGAAAACAAAAATATACATAAATAACATAAATAAAATAAAAAGAATGAAAGAAAGAAAAATATACAAAAATAAATATACAAAAAAGGAAAGAAGAAGAAAAAAGAAAATATATATAAATTAATATTCAAAGAATGAAAGAAAGAAGGTAAAAGGAAAAATATACCTAAATTATTAAACTAGAAAGGAAGGGAAAAATAACAGGAAAATATACATAAATAATTACACAAAGAAGGAATGAAAAAAAGACAAACGATACCTAAACAAATATAAAAGAAAGACTGAAAGAACAAATATACACATGAATAAATATACAAAGAAGGAAAGAAGAAGAAAAAGAGAATATATATATATATATAAATATAGAAAGAAGAAAAGAAAGAAAGAAAAAAAACACTAGACATAAACAAATATACAAAGAAGGAAAGACCGAATAAAAAAGAAAAAATATATAAATAAATATACAAAGAAGAAAAGAAAGATTAAAAGGAAAAATATATATAAATTTACAAAGAAGGGAAGAAAGAAGGAAAAAGAAAAAATATGCACAGATTAATATACTATGAAGGAAGTTAAGAAGGTAAAATGTAAAATGGACATACATAAATATAGAAAGAATGAAAACATAAAAAATATACATGAATGAACATAAAAAGCAGAGGAGAGAGAAGAAAAAAGAAAATATAGTTAAATAGTTATAAAAAGAAGGAAATAAAAGAATAAAAAATATACCTAAATAAATGTGCAAAAAAGGAAAGAACGAAGAAAAAACTAAAGACATATAAACATATATATATATATATATATATATATATATATATATATATATATAAAAAAAAGAAAAGAAAGAAGGATAATGAAAATTTATATATAAATAAATATACAAAAACGGAAAGAAAGTAGAAAAATGAAAAATAGCCATAAATAAATATAGAAAAAAGAATGATAAAGGAAAAAAGAAAAAATATAGTTAAATAAAGCTACGAAGAATAAAAGAAAAAAGAAAAAAATATTCATAATAATTCTACAAAGGAAAGAATGAACAAGAAAATATACAAAAGTAAATGTAGAATGAAAGAAAGAAAGAAGGAAAGATACACTATGAAAATAAACCTACAAAAAAGAAAAAAATGATGAACAAAGAAATATATGTATAAATAAATATACAAAGAAGGAAAGGAAGAATGAAAACTGTGCATAATTAAATAATAAATGCGTAATATGCATAATTAAATTTAAAAAGAAGGAAAGAAAGAAAGAAAAAATAAAAATATAGATAAATAAATATACAAAATAGGAAAGAAAAGAAAAAAGAAAAATTATACATAAATAAATATACAAAGAAAATACATAAAAATATATAAATATAAATATTTTATATACATAAATATTTCTATAAAAAGGGAAGAAGCAAGGAAAAATTTAAAAAATATATAAACATATATATATACATAGAAGGAAACAAAAGACAAAGAAAATAGATATAAATAAATATACAAAGGAGTAAACAAAGAAGGAAAAATAAAACTATATATTTAAATAAATATACAACAAAATAAAAAATAATGAACATGAAACATATACATAAATAAATATAAAAAGAAAGAAATAATTAAAGAAAAACATATATATATATATATATATATATATATATATATACGCACACACAAAGTAAGAAAGCATACATAATTACAACTGGTAAATTCAGAGGAATGAAAGACAATATAAAGACAATGAAAGAATTTAGGAAATTAAAAAAAATATATATATATATAAATAAGCAAATAAGTAGAGAAAGATATGCATGAATAATTATATAAACAAAATCATAAATGAATATATAATGAAAGAATAGATGAAAAACAATATAATTACATATACCCTTGCATATATAAGTAAAGACAATAAATGTTTAAAAAGTAAAAAAAACTGGCAAAAAAAGAGATACATAAATACATTGACTGAAAAATGAAAGAAAAAAATACACAAAGAAATAATCCTAGAGATAAATATACAAAGAAAGAATGAAAGATATAAAGAAAGACAAAAATACCTTTGAATATAAATGAAAAACGTAAAATAATCTGAATAAAATCCAAAATAGGAGATCGATGTGTAGAATTGTATGCCTTCAGCAATTAAGAGGGAAACTTAATTAAATACTAGAAAATAATATATATACGAGGGTATGCTGAAACGGTTTTTCTTCCGACCAAATTTCCAAAATCCGACCAAATTATTTTCTTTAAATTTTTTCATGGACAGAACACAAGTTTTTCCCTAACCAGAAAAAAAAAAATCAATAAAACCAATATATATATATATATATATATATATATATATATATATATATATAATATATATATATATATATATATATATATATATATATATATATATATATATATATATATATATATATATATATATATATATATATATATATCATCAGTTTAAAAGAAATTAAAAATCATATTATATTCACTAAGCCTGAGGGAATAAATTGTTCTTAATGCATTCATACATGCATTTCAAAACAAAGCTGTTCAACATTAGATTAGCAGAAGAAATCGATGAAATAATTTTATAAAATATCTCAATATGCGTTTCATTCGTTTTTTAATATTTATATAAAAACTGGTGTGTAATTTACATATACTTCCCAGAATATAAAAGTTCTCCCTCGCCTCTTATAGATCACGGCAATATCAATCATTTGTTTGCACTGTCGTTTACTATATATTGTAGATTGATTGGACCCCGTGAAAAATACGCTGGAATGTCAAAAGTCATCTTCTATGACACATTTTGCAGATTTCATATTTAAACTCAACGCACATAGACACATATTTCACATATATATATACAATCATACATAATCATATATACAAGTGTCTTTCGAAAAAAAAATGAAATTATTAATCCCACATTTTTATTTTTGTACGAATAAAACTTGGAATACGTTACAGGGACAAAACGGCTACTTTCCTTCGTAATTATCCTCGGCACGCATGCAACTCTCTGACCAGATATATTTCATTAAAAACATTTCATCTTTACACTTAAATACAATTTGCTTGTCTGTACTAATTTATGGGATTGTCTCTATTTCTGAGATGAGTTATTATGTACACTATTTACATTATTCGGCCTATTGTCCTCATCTCTGTCGCAATATTTGTTACAAGGTTTGGGCCGTTTTACGCTCCGGCCTTTTTCAGGTGGTTGGAATGTCGAACTGAAACCTTTATTTCGCTCACTGGGGTAGACTGTTCTAGTTCCACGTGCCATGTTTAATGGATGTCAGTTATAAGTTATCTCCTGTTAATTTCCCTCTGAAAGTTGTCCACTGCCTTAACCGGGTATTGAACTCACATTCTTTCTGTCTTGTCACTTGATCTAACCAACACTGTGCCATGTGTCATCAACGGTGGAAACATTTTGATAACAACAACAAAAACTAGGACAATTGTTTGAAAATATAAAAATAAATAATAAATATAAAAAATAAAATATAATAAATGATAATAAATAAAGATTATTTATCCTCCCAAATATTCAGAAAGGAAACTATTTTTTAATCCCGCTGTCGGAGTTTAAATTAATTTGGTTAGTAGGAAATACAAGAAACTTCACTATGTAGTTCCAAACCTTTAAGTCTTTACTAGAATAACTCAACGAGATAAGATCCACCAGGATAAGACCCACCAGGATAAACCCACAACGTCGAATCAAACTCATTCTCTTCATATTACATTTGCCAATATCCTTATAATCAGCACTTCCTATTCCCGCCTGGTGCTTTGATACGATTGAATCACATTTAGTAACCCTCTAACTTGAATGACTCTTTGGCATTCTAATAGATATATATATATATATATATATATATATATATATATATATATATATATATATATATATATATATGTGTATTTAGGCAGCATCTTTTCATTCATACACGTTTCATTAAATAATATGCTTCTCAATTCACTCTCACGTGGTCATGTGTGACGTCATGAGATGCTGCGCGATTTTCGCTTCTAGCGTCTTATATGCACGTGTTTATCGTTGCTTAGAGATCATCTATGTAAACATTCATAGACTGCCATCACTGATTATCACTTCATAATGGCTAATGTAAGCCGAAATCTTAGATTGTATTAAAAAATAAGGATCAATATATATATATATATATATATATATATATATATATATATATAAAACATTTTTCATATCAGGCAATAATATTCTAAGCAGTTTAGTATGTGTCAACTGCTGATGTAGTAACTTTTATTGTTTAAATAGTCTACTATGCTTTATGTAAGAATGTGGAATCTTTGGCTGTTTCTTTGGGTATCTCGAACGCATTTGACAAACTCTGGTGTGCTGATCTTCTTCAGAAGTTAAAAGGTCATGTTATTTCTCGACGAATTTTTGAAATGGCTCATCATTTCTTATCAAATCACAAAATAGATATTCTCTTGAACGGCCTCTCTTCTAGATCTGTTTGCGTTAATGCAGGTGTCCTCTATGGCTCAATCCTTGAACCTACATTTTCCTAATTTTCATCAACGATATTCCTGATGTCATCTGTACTCCAGCTGATATCTATGCTGACAACAAAACTATTTAGTCCTTTCTTAATAGTTAATCTGACAGATGTAAACATGGCAATTGATATACAAAATGTTCTAAACACGGTTGTTAACTAGCGCAAGAATGGCTAGTTAATTTTAACTCCTCCAAACTAAAACTGCTTTCTTTTACTCGTCTGAGAGAACCCTTCTTGCCCTTCATCAGCATATATAACCCCCAGTGGACTGACTTATTGCGACTTCTCGTGTTAACGTTTAACGCTGTTATGAGGTGGACATAGTATAAACCAATCATTTTTTAAGCCTGGCGTTAGGATAGTTGGTTCTTTGTGTCAGTTTATACTATTCAGGATCTATGTTAAATATTTAGACGTCTATCATTTATCCATGCTTTAAATATTGTTGCCACATACGATTTGATATATGTTATGCATTTCGAGATTCTTAATAAAATACAAAGAAGAATTTGTAATGTTATTGTTCCTGACCTGCCATCTGGTCTTCTGTCACTTTCCAAACGCTCTATCGTAGCATTCCTATGCATTATCTATAACTATTTTCATGATACGCGTTCAATCCTCCACCATTCTCTCGTTAGGTAACAAAGATGTCAGTTCTCTGGTAGATGCGGGGCACTTTTCGTTTTTCCCAATGTCTATTTCATATTCGATTTTGTGTCTTGGTGAGTGTGTGTTTAAGTGATTGTTTAGTCGAATGATTGTTCTTAATTACCTAGTCCTACATTAATTTCTTCCCGTTTCCTGTTTTTTCTAATGCATTTACGGATTGTCTTTTTTTATTATTGCTAACTCCATTTTGTTTAGTTTCTTGTATATCAATTGCATTGATTGTAAATTTTCACAGGGTTTCATTTTTAAATGGTGTTAATTTTAACACCCCCACCCGGTCAGAGAAAGTGTGCACTTGGGATCTAGTTAGGAGTACATCGAGACTTTGAGGTATTATGGTGAATGAATAAAAATGCTAAGTAAGAATGTGTTCGTTTGGTGTAAGGATTACTGTGATATATTTGGGTCATTAATCGTAACTAGATATTTAAAATAAGGTAGACTGATGATCAGACTTCTTCTATCCTCCTTTAGTCTCTCTATCATATTTGTATTACTTAAACTATATATTACTTTTTTTCTATGGGACCTTGACCTTGTTAATTTCAGCGTAGTACTGATTTGACTTCTTATCATTTTACGGTTGAAATTGCTAGAGATAAGCATAAGCACTATGCTATCAGTTTCTTCTCTCGCAATTCTTATTTGTAGACTTCTATTCCGAATTATTGCTTTCCAGTTTATTTTGATCTTAAATAATGTAAATGCAGTGTCTTTCGTTATATTCTGTCTACTTAATTTTTCTTATTTATTGTTCTCTTTCGTTTATAGGTATTTTCTCATATCCTCTCAGCTTTAATAAGCCCTTGCGTATTAGTGGTTGTATTTCCTTGTTTGAAACTAACTGATTAAAAAAAGCAAATAAGATAAAAAAAAATGTATCTTAATTCATAATGACTAGATGGTTAATATGGAAATCTTTGGTCAATCAAACGAATAAACTATTGCCAAATAAAACGTGAAATATCTTAAATATTACATTATTCCTTCAGGATAAATACGGAGTTCTATATTACACCTAGTTGGAAGATTGTTTTCTTTCCGGGTATGCATTTTGTGAAGATTCGACATTTACAACTCTGTAATGATTCTCTGGGTCAGGTAACACACACCTACATAATGGAGAAAAATATTAATATAGGCAAGTTTTCTGAAAAATCTTTAAAATGTCAACGGATGTGTTATGCATGAAAATGAAAAGAAAACAGATAAGAACATTTTTACGGTATATCGGCTATAATACTAAGATTAAAAATTGTCAGAACGAAGTAAGCCGTTACCTAAAGAAGACTTGCCTACATAGATAAGAAAAAAAGTTCAGACATACGAACAAAGTAACATCTAATAATTAACCTAGGAAATATATCTCTTATGGTATTGGTAATATTAACGGTGACCCTTTTTAACGAATATCGACACTCATTGATCGAAGAACCAGTGATACTGAATATTGACAATTATATAGTCTATAAAAATGATTTTTTCGTAATATATGTTTTTAAAGTCCAGTAAATATTATTGATCTTTTCATTACTGATGGGGGTTTTCTGTCTAAACTTTTGTTTGAATATGTGTAGAACGTTAACTTCGTTATGTCATTATTCCCTTTCGTCTTATCCATTTTACTACTTCCTCCTGTCAAAAGTCTTAAAGTAATGTGGTTTATGTTATTTCATCCAATTCTTTGCTTGTGATTTTGTAATTTCGAAGTAGAATGTTCCATTCCAAGGCGTACATACTTCCTTCGCTCGATGCCGTTTTTAATGATCGATCTTAGAAAGCTGGTGTACCAAATATAAAATTTAGGTATTTCTAATCGGATTTGCGGCCATCCACAAGAATTATGTATAAGTGTAGACCTGATGACGCTACGTAAGACCATGACTCGACTTCTTAGGTTAATATATTGGTTTAGTAGCAATTTGTGACGTTGGACAAAACCTTCCCCAAAGGCCGCGTATTCTTCAATTCCTTTATCTTCTACACTAAATTTATTATAAGTGATCGATACACCGAGCTATTTGAAGGGTTTTATATTTACTCATTCAACAAACGGAATTTTTATGATGGGTTCGGGATAACTGCCATCCCTGCTTTCATTCCAAATCCAGATCATAGTTTCTAATTAGATGGATCATGATTCCTTGGAATATATCAGCGATGGTCACGCAGAAGTCAGTGAGCTACATGCGAATCTTTAACTATTAGTATGCTGCTGGTGGAAATATATTGGATGTACACCTTTTTTCATTACAGTTAATATTAAATGGAAATAAGAAAAAAAAAGCAAGTTTTATAATTATTTATTGTCTATAAATGTCGGCCACATTGGATAAAAATTTAAGTTAATATGTATGTATCAAACAGGTATGTGTAAATTTTGTTAATATCATTGGCTCTCAGACATCTAATTTTTATCGTATTTTGCGCTTACACTAAGCAAGTTTGACCCCCCCTGGGATACAGGATATGTGATGAAGTTATTTTTCCGGATCTTTTTTACCTAAATCTAAAAAGAATGTATGAACACTTTTAGATTATAGACAATTAGTATATTCATACTTTAGACAATTTAGGCAAAGTTAATTTTTTAAAACTATTTTGATGTTACCGAATAATCGTTGTCACTTTCGTCTTGCTCGTTGCAGTAGAGACATTGTAATCGCAGATACAACTATAGTACGCCGTTGAACAATACTGGTGTCAGACGCCTTCGAATAAGACCCACACTAATTGTAATTGCTCGATAATTCTCGCCCAAAAAGTAATCCGTATAGTGATCTGAATAGAAAAATAGTATAGATAATAGAGTAGAGATCAGCGGTCCGTATAATAATAGAGGATAGAAGTGGTGATCGTTAGTTGTTGGCTATTTCCTACATACATGCGTTTCTTCTATGGTCACGTGGTCTACTTAATTCAATAATGGCATCATCTGTGTTTTTGCTCACCGTATCTTTCGTATATAGATCCACAATAGAGAAATAGTATACTGAATAGTGTAGAGAATAACTGCCCGTATAGTAATAGAGGGTAGAATAGAAATAACGATCCGAATAGTAATAGAGGATAGACTAGGAATAACGATCAATTAGTCATACGCTACCTCCCATATATAAAATTGCTCTAAGGTCAAGTGGTATATTTAATTCAATAATTGAATCACCAGTGTTGGCTCATGGGTGATCTATACTTCAACCTCAAATGTCGGCAGCGACACTTTATTTCTATATAACAAAATATAAGGTATAAAAATGAGATTGTATAGAAGCTTACATTTGCTCCTTAAAGAAGTGGTCTTTCCCGGCTATGTAATGCTTGAATACTCTTCAACTGAACTCACTGTCATTCTAAATTTCCATGTATACTTTTTGCACTTATTTCTAACATGGCAACTTTTATTTTACGAAACTATATTAATATTGAAGGTATTTGTCAAAGTAACTTTTTTCAACTTAACATTTTACAGACCAATGATTAATATCTAGTCGAGTGAATTGAAGCATAGATTCTATACTGGGATGGATGATATATGAAATAATGTTCAACCATTGTATATAGACCATAGCTTACAGCCCCCTTATATGTGTATGCACATGATCTGATGTGATTATAGCTTCTTCGGCACGTCCAAAAATGCTCGATTGTTTCATATCGAGTGGACGTCGGAACTACGCCATTGGCGGAGTCTCCAAAATTCTCATTGAAACAGTTTTAGACATAACTGGCAAGATTACACTCTGAATTATATTGCTGAAATAAGCTATCATTGTGAGAGATGGAATCGGTTAATGGGTAAAAATTCTCCATATACAGCCCAAATTGAAACGTAAAAAGACGCTAACGTATTTATGTTAAACAGTGTAACGCAGCTATACCACACCAAAGCACACAAGATTATTGCGGAACCAACAAGATTTCGTACGGTGCATTGTTGACAACATAATGGTATCTGGTCTATGCCATGGCTGATATCTACTATCGGATTAAGAGAAGTGAAAACTTGTCTCATCAAATACAACCCACGTTCTAAATCCACCTTGATACAATTAGCAACAATACCAACTGAGGATATTTACCTGGTGTCGTGTTATTAACAGGGACATTTTAATATGGCTTCAGATCCATGTCGCAGGGGAGTTAAAGAATACTGATCTGAATAGCTGGACATGTGTTTGGTATCTCCTGTATTGGATGTGCTTATTATTTTAGCCGTTGTCGCTTATTGTAAGATATTACAACGAAACGCCTCTAGAGAGAACAGTTAAAGAAAATTGGTTGACAACATTGCAGTCCATTATGGGCGATAATGGCTTTTAAAGGGTAATTCTGGTAAACACTTGACACCATAAAACGAGTGATATAAATCACCCTTAAATTTTCAGTAAACGAATCTCTCAATATGTTCCGTTCGAAATGCGAAATTTCATGTCACCGTACAGAGAGAAATCTCATTAGTTTTACAGGGAGTCACTAGCATTTAGATCGTAACCATTGCGGATTTTGGGCATTTTCATGATATCAAAGTAAGTTGGTTCAGGCCTATTTACAAGGGGATTCCATTATTTTTGGCATATCAGGGTACATTGAAATGTAAGTGTCGTAATGATTGTTAAAATGCAATCGATAAATGTAATTCGAATTTTGCTTGTGGGTAATTATGTTTACTTTGCGCTTTGAATAAAGATTTGTTTTGTTTTGTTATTTTGTTTCCGGGCAAAAATATCTGAAGACATTGTAATAGGTAAATCTGCTTTACAAATGCTAAGAAAAATATTACACAGACATATTTCATTGCAAAACGTCTATATAAATATCTATTGCTATTTTGCTTTTCTACGGCTTATCTACCCACTGCAAGTTATTGAAGGCCAGAAAATATTTTTAGATTTATAATTTATTTTTTATATAAATATAATTTAGTGATAGAAGTCCTGCTAATTATTTCATGGCTGTGGGAACGAAAAGGTGAATTCATAATTTTCCCGAGAGCATTATGTGTGTAAGAGAATATAACAAACCTAATAAAAAGACTTAAAAATTCCATAATGCATGGTCGGAACGTAACTGGAATGCGTTCTTTTCGAATGGTCCTGATAAGGAACAGTCAGCTGTAATATACCTGTTTCCTGTAAAGTGTATTAGGCATCCGTATATCAAATTGGGAGTTCACCAAATTTATTATTTTTTTTTATTTTCTTATTTGTTTTTGTTTTTTTTCAAAGGAATGAAAGATAGAAAACAATCACTATCACAATGACAAGCGTTCCGAAAGCCTCACGTTATATCGGACGCATTCTAACGGCCAGGAGAATTGGGTTGGCGCCTATGAGTCGACTGAGCTCACTGATATGCTGCAGGTGCGGCGAGTCCTTATACGGGGGCAGTATATCCTATCTCCATCAGATGAAAACGGAAAGATGAATTATTACATCGGAACCTGTTAATTTCAAGATGATAATGATATCAAGAAACAAATGAATTCCCTGACCAAAGAAAGCAAGCAATACAGCAGCGAGTAGCGAAAAAAAAAGAAGCAAATTAAAAGAGAGAAAAGGACAAAAGTTTACTTTTAAGTCAAAAAACAAAGTAAATACTCAACGAAGATAAAATAGAACTAAATCCCAAGACAGAAACAAAGAATATCTCAATGCGAAGAAAATTGCAAGAAAGAGGAAATTAAAAGAAACTTCATGAGGAAGTGAAAAGAAAAGGGAGAAAAAAAGAATAAATATCACTTGCATGAAGACGGAATCTATGGATGTCAGCAAAAAATTAAGAGACAAACACGCACAGTATAAATTGGAAAAATTAAAGACAAGCAAGTTCAACAATTTAAATATTTGGTAAGAGGTCTAAAACGGGAAAGAAAGTGGTATAACGAAATCCGTATACAAATTGGGATGACGAAAGATACCTTCCAAAACCTATACAATGTATTAAGAAACAGGAATATTTCATTTGGAACAAGGAAGAGACTACTGAAAAGTTACTTAATATCAGTCTTGTTGCATAGCATTACATGCTTTACCTCTTGAAACAGAGACTGGAAGCAGAAAAATGTGGGTCTACAGAAAGACGCTGATAATATCATAAACTGGACACGTTATCAACAATGCCGTTGAGAGAAAAAAAAGGAAGAAACGACATTTATACATAACATAAAAAATATACCTTTGAACTTCTTACGGAATATTATGAGGAAAATTGATTCAGAAATTTGGAAACTCACTGGACATATAGAAGGGAAGAGAGACAAAGGAACATTGCGCACAGACTCCTAATAAACTTATGTAAATCAATAGAATAGTCCTCAAGGACACATGGCACAATGGATAAAGGCGTTAGTTAGATTCAGTGACAGGACGCAAAGAGTGTGGGTTCAATACCTGGGTAAGATAGTGGAGAACTTGGAGAAGAGAATTAACAGGAGATAACTGACATCCATTAAACATGGCGCATATAACTAGAACATTCTACCCCACTGAGCGAAATAAAGGGTTCAGTTCGACATTCCAACCAACTGAAGAAAGCCGGAGCGTACAACGGATGGAGGGTACAACCCTCAAAACGTTGTAATAAATATGGCGACAAAGATGGAGACAATAATCCGACTAATTTAAATAGTGTAGATAATACCTCGTCTCAGAAATATAGACAGATACGGAACAGTGTTTATAAGTGATAACATAAAGACAAAACGTACTATTAGCTAGAAAGAACATGGAAATGTGGAGAGAAACGATCGCCATTGTATAAGAAGAATCACACATCGTAAACAAGAGGCATAATATAATATTTTTTTTATGAAAAGAAGAAGCACATTTAGAACTGCACTGGGAAAAAGCTGAATGGTGAAAACAGCGAAGGAAAATGAACAGTAAAGCATTCAATTTAAATAGAATGGAAATATTCATAGTGGTGTTTCATATGAAGCTGGGGAAAGAAAAACTCCTAAAAAGAATATGTTCTCTTCGCATAAAGGATAACGTTTGGCGATAAAATTCGTTTCGCGAAATTCCAGTTTTGACGACCTATTCTGTGTAATTTAATTCGGCTCTTCTTAAATTTTATCATAAACAATACACTCTTTCCGAAGAAAGAATAAAAATAAAATATGTGTTTGAGTTTATTTCTTCATACCAACAAATAATGATGTTCATATTCCCTTTTTACTTATCCCTTTTCGATTATCTAGATAATAATAAAAAAATTTAAAAATCGCTGACCAAAAGATCTATCATCATGATGTCCATAACAATAGGTAAAAATATGATGAGGCATACAACAGGTGGGCTTCAATTAATAGGAGAGAAAATATCAATTAAAAATCTGTTCGATTCCATTTATTCGTTTACCTGGATTCTGAAGAAAACAATCTTTGTCTCTTTTTATCAACACGCAGTATTTCCACGAGAATAATTAACAGTAGCCTCCCCTGATAAAGCTTAACCGGTGACATTACACGTTCATTTTCCGTGCCCATTAGGGCATGTTGATTTTTAAAGTTTTGGAAAAGTAATCATAGCACTCATTGAAACGTCTTGGGTTTATGCTGATAAAGATTGCACCCAAATCTTAGATTTATCCCTTTTACCAATTTTTGAGCATTCAGTTTTAAATATAGCCTGAAAACATGTACGGAAATACTTAATATCCGCATGGTTCTTGCTTACACCCTAACTTCAAAATTATAATTGTTAAAGAATAAATCCAATTAAATTTGATAATTTTGTTTTAGATACATTCAGTGGAAAATATATTCAAACGCAAATTCTAATTATGAATCATCCCCAGCAATATATATATATATATATATATATATATATATATATATATATATATATATATATATATATATATATATATATATTTTGTTGGATAGATGTGAGACGATCGCTAAAGCGTGAAACCCAGGGTCACAAACTCACATCTATCCAACCAAAAAGTGGCACCATTTAACCAGGGAAAAAAGAAAAGAAAGGAAAAAGAGAAAGGAAAGAAAGGAAAAGAGAGGCGAGACCCAAGCGTGGATGATAAAAAAACACCCACGACCAGAGACAATTGACAATGTTATTTTGATAAGTAGCAAATGGCGAAAAGTGTCATTACCATGGCAGAAAAGTTCTAAGTGGATAAGGGAATCGACTATGTTCTGGCGACGAACTTGTGTTATCGGGGATAGATAACAGCCGATTAATGCGGGCAAAACATCTAATTAGCAAACCACAGACCGACTAGCCAAGAAAACTCCAATTGAAAATGTTATTTTGATAATTGACAAAGAACAGGTGAAACGCAGAGCTTTGGATAGATATGAAAAATTAACTGTGTTGTCTGCTAAGCCGCACACTGACCGTTTTTTTTTTTTTTTTTTTTTTTTTGACAAGACATCTTTGGCTGTGATAACAAAACTATGTTATCAGAAATTGGCACCAAGCATGACTAGAACAATGGAGCTGTTTTTTCGAGAGGACGATGTTTTCCTGACCACCCATTCTGATAATTAGCGGAAATCTGACTGACGAAGCCCAGATGAGAACAGGGGTTATGACCCCACTGATCGCATTGTGCTGTTGGCGGCCAGAGAAAATGAGAGCTGCGATTAAGGAAAGAAAAGGAAAAGAAAAAGATAATTTTTTTTTGAGCAAGATATATTTTTTTCCTGAAACAAACCCCGCTGGACCGCACACGCCCGGCTGGACATCATTGCCCGAGTGGTGATCACGTGACGCAAGGAGGGAAGCTGTCGCCGCCCATCTAGAGGATGGGTATGAGAGGTTGCTACGAAGAAGTGGGGAGGACAGTTGACGCCCCTCTGATGTATGGTGAGAAGGTGGGAGTAAGAGAAGACTCCCAAAAATGGAAAGAAGTGGAAAATTCCTAACCAAAAACAAAAGAAGTTGATATGTATTTAGAATTATCGAGGAACCTCCGACCCCGACAAAACCCACCCCGGTTTTGATCGCTGTCCATATAAGCAAAGTCGCAGCGAGCAGAAATGACACAGTTCAGAAGAGAGTAGAAACAGTTCAGTACAGTTCAGAGGAGTTCAATCCAGACTTGAGTTGGGCAGAGTTTCCCGAAGAGCTCAGAGCGCTCAGTTGAAGCAGGCCTCGCAGCTGACTAAGATTCGCGCAGCTTCCGGACTCATTTTCAATCCAAGAACAATTATTTTGAAGAACGACTTAGATCCACACCACCAAAATAAGTTTTTCGACTTTCGCCTGAAGACACACCAAGAACCAATTTCTTGAAGAACAGACAACTTAAAGTGTTAAAACTCGCCTAACAACAAACAACGTGTCACAATCCATATAACGGGTCGGGAGATAGACGCAGTCCTATGTATCCAGCAACTAGACATAAAGTTTTGTTATCCTTTTTTTTTGATGCCTTGAACTTTTGAGTTATCATTTTCTTTTCTTTTATGCATATTTGTGTTGTGTCACCCTCGTTGAACTCGATTTGCATTACGGCCCCAACTACTGATTGATTTCGTCTGCCTAAGATCAATTCACAACGTGGGTTGGCAGACTGGAGATCAACGCAGTTACTTTGGTAACCAGACGTTGGAAGCGAGTTGGGAACGACGAGGCTGATATCGAATCTAACCAGATTCCCATCCGAATCACCAAAAGGTTAGAACGTCACATTTGGGTGCCGCGACCGATACCAAGCCAGTTGGTCGTCACAGGACGGGACAACACGACTGATGCAAACAGGCGGACGTCACGTTTGGACCGGCGACACCCGAACGAAGCAGCGAGGAGCGAGCGAAGGCTGTGTTTAGGGACGTCACACAAATATGTTAGCTCTATCTTTGATATTGAGCGCTTTCTAATAAGTACCGCGCATATAATATTATAAATAATTATACATACTTATATTTATTTATATTTATCTACACTTTTCACACACACACATATATATATATATATATATATTTAATGTATTAAAAAACTGTAAAAGATTGTAAAAAAGACTATCAATGAATGAAATTTGTTAGAAAATTTGTTAGATCATAATTGATAAGAACAAAAACGAGATAAAAGTGTATATAACGTCATAATGCTGTTGAGCGCACATAATGAGATAACATGTTTTAAATGTGGTTTGTTTTGTTAAAAAACACACTAAAACTTCTGCACTGTACGACACATTACATCTTAATATGGCTAAATTTTTCATCATTATTTTCCCTTTGAATTAAATGAAGGTCTTATCTGATGGTACAATGATTTTGTAATAACGTGCTTGCGACATGAATCTTTTCCATATTCAATTTGTAAAGCTTCATTAAATTATAAATTGTATAAGGCTGTGTTATAAGTTTTTCACTGATTACCTGAATGAAATTCCTGCGCTATGATTTTCAACCGAAACTTAATGTTTAAATTAATCTCCTCGAAAAACGCTAAAGATTTGAAAAAAAAAAAATTTGTGTTATTATATATCATGCCAAACCACAACTGCCAAGTTAAGTGCAATATCACAGTTCTAAAATTGACCTGCTGTACAGCTCATGATGTTAATGCGAATGCTTCAATGAAAAAGTCATTCATGTTTCTAAGCATTTATTTGTTACATATCCGCGTGGCTTTTTAATAGCCAATGTAGGGCGCACTTAACTACTGCAATGAAAAAATAAAATGTAAACAATAATATATGAAACTTTTAAAGTGATAAAATATACGCTTTATTAGTTAGGTGATAGAATGCTTAGTGGGTGGTCTTCAAATGTTATTTTTGTGTTTAAATGAGCTCTGGTCTATGACAAAGAAACACTGGGTTTCGATTTAGATTAAAAAAAAAATGATGTACTCCCGCATGTTTATTGTTTTTGTAGAAAGACGTAAAGCTGATTCAATCAACTTCGTTTTCATACCAGGATGGAATAGAAAATATCATTTGAGAAGTATAAAAAATCATTCCCGTATACCATGCTTGATAATGCTTCTGTGCCGCCAATGATAATAATCTGGAAAGGGACGTCGTTCTTTATGATGCCGATTAACGTTTCGAGGTTACTTTACTAAGATTCTTGTATGTTAGTTTGTATGCATAGCTATGTTCACAAAAATGCTAATAATATCAACATTAATAATATCAAGGGATATCAGGAACAGGATTACGAAGTGGAGACTTGAAGAATGACAAGAAATTCTTTATCAGAAACATCAACACTGCAAGATTGGTAATTCCCAAAAAACTGGCTTCTGAGTAGAAAAGATAATGAAAAAGTAAACAAGTGAATCTCTCTAGATGGCGTGAATCAAAGAATACAACAGGAGTCGTCCGACATTAGCATACGGGAGACTGTAAACAACACGGTTTCGACCATTTAAGCAAATGGTATCAGCCTAGTACAGACCTGAGGTGCGAGAATAGTACTTAGGTTACGTCTTGCTGTTTAGACTTATATCAATGAATCCCAACTAGTGTTCTGGTAACAGAAAAAGTCTGGTGAATAGGAGATCCGTCTCAAAAGAAATATCAACAGAAAATACAGCTTGATCCGAATTGTCAAAAAGACAGTGTTGCGATGCTCAACAAGTGCGAAGAGGTGAGGTAAGAAACAAACTAATTTCAGAATTATTAGGGAAATAAGTACGGATATCCACTATTTGACTGTGTGACTGAGCAACGTGAAACTGAAACTTTGAATGCCGTCATCATCGGTTACACTGCAATGATTAAGCCACTTGGAACGATGAACATGAATCTCATCAAACAGAAAAATGTTGCCTTATGAATAACTAAAGAGAGGGACATTTCTATACTGTCAGATAATTTGTCCAATATGTTACAGTCCTGGAAAGTAGTGGGTCAATAAAGGATAAACATATAGAAAACAGTTCAATAAACAAAGTCGAATGCACAAAAAACTTCATTTTCGAACTAAACAAATGATCCTCTTGCCATTGGCTCGTCCTTCCGGACATAAACGCCACTGCTGTGCATATGTATCATATAATATTTTCGAGAAATCGAAAGATCGCCTGAAACAGTTTATTTGTTGGTAGTGAAAGAAGAATTTAAAATAGATTTGCAAGGTGCTAAGGTATATGGAGAACGTCCAAAGACAAATGATTATACAACAATTGATTGGATTAACTCTATTATTGAAGAAAGAAATCTGAAGTGAATAGGTGGTTGTATATTTATCTTTTACTGGTATTTGTTTTAATATTAACTATCATAAAAAAAGGTTATTTGTAAGGATAAATAGACACAAAATAATTATCACTCTCGATCATATATGGCAATACAAATGAGACGGAAATGGGTAAAACTAAAGCATATTGTGACAGACTTATCAATTAGAGCTGTAGACAGAAAGAAAGAAAGAAAGAAAGAAAGAAAGATAGATAGATAGATAGATAGATAGATAAATAGATAGATAGACAAACAGACAGAAGAGGAGGAGAAAAAAGAGAGGAGCAGAGAGATTTGGCGAGAGATGAAGTGAAATCCGGCACTTTTTAATGTACTGTGTAAGCGTTCTCCTCGTATCCGATTAGGTTGGTAGAAAGCCACACGATTCTTTGATCTGTTTTACACGCCATTGGAAGGCCAGGTCGTGCATGTTATTTCTTCATCTGATAAATACATCTGGTCTAGGATCATTACATACTAGAGCACGCAAAGAAATTTTTCTTTGCTGCTCTTTTTTTTCAAGGCTTTTTAAACAAATGAGGCCCAATTTTAATAATTAAGATTGCAGAGAAGACTCTCTCAGCAATTGCTCCCTTAGTGAGAGAAATCGAAAACTGAAGACATCTCCCTCTTAGAAATTAATCTACAGTAACTAACCTCTAGGCACAGACAATATATGTTTACAGATTTGCATGTTTCTGCTAATGAGGTGAGCGGCTATATATCGAGTATTATAGGCATATATTAAATTCACCTTATGTAAATTAATTTTTTCGATAAATATGTTAGTCTAGTTGTTGTTGTAAAAGCAATAGATATATCATTGTACCACATGGAATTTCCTTCCTGTTACAATAATTATTCTTCGACGCTTCAACTTATTTTTCATCTGTTTCTTCTTTTCTGTGCATTCTCCCTTCAGGACGTAGATGATCATTCCTCTCCACAATTTCCTGTGCTTTGTAGCTCTTATATTTTTGTTACCTAAAAGCTGTTCTGCCATTAATTTACACAAGCTCTTCTACTATCTACATACACAAGCTCATTAGATAAGTCACGCGATGCTTTCCTCTCTCCAACATGCATTCAATATGTCTTGTGAGTGTCAATTTTTCTAAGTCCTCTTTCCTCATTGTGGGCCCTAGAAATTTCAAATGCTTTTTTCTACTTTTAATTATAAATGTACATTTTTTTTTCCATTTTCTCCTACAACTATGTTATTGCTCACATGATCAGGGTATTTTAAGCATCTATTTGTCGAACCTCATTTCTGTTTCCTCATCATACTCCAGAACCCGCTACCATATAGGAAGAACGATATTCCATAAATTTTAATTATTCTTAACGATAATACACGTGCGCATATAAAAGTCATATTTTCTTAACAATGTGTATCTTAATCGCATCTAACAGTAACCGCTATTTTACATGTTTATTTTTGACATCGACCTATCGTACATTATTTACAATGTAATTCTATAATAAAATTGTGCTTTTAATGTTTTATATTATTTTCAGTAGCAATTAATATCCAGTACTGCTATTATCAATTAATGTATTTTAATTTTTGATCATATATATTTTTGTTAGTTCAAATGTTATTCTAATGGTGGACTCATACAAATACTAACAGAGGGTATATTTTAATTATTAAGTTTATTCGTGGGCTTAGACTGGTATACGAAATAAACATGTTTGAAAAAAAAATGAAGCGTCTATTTAAATACGGATATCGTTCCAAAATAACGAAGACGTGATAATGCTATTAACGACCAATTTATAATGTATATTATATTGTTATCAAAGAATTTACATTCTATACGTGATAGTTTTTATAAGAATTTTATTAACACAAATTTGAAATAATATATTTAAGGGTGTTTTTTTTTTATTATTATTGATGCTATTACAAATGCTTTCTTAAAGTCATTTCACCCCAATTAAGGCATTAAAACCTCCAAGTCATAAGTGTTAACTCAGTGCAAGAGAATATGAGAAAAAGAAAACATTATTTAGAAGAGATAACAATAAATATACAGTAATTATGAAAAATAATAATAATAACGATTGATATTGCATTTAAATGTTGAAGATCAAAATTTATTAGAGAGACTTCCAAGTACGAGAATTCTAAGAGAGAAAGTATTAGCTTAGAAATTACGGTTACATCTAGCTAATTCAATTGTGAATTGATTAGACCTTGTTACCAATCCAGTACTACGCTTAAATTCATCAAGTTTCTGTACCAAAGAGGAAAGCTTATCAGAAGAATTACCACCAAAGTATTTATAGAAAATGTACTGGAAAGTTACGTTACAGCGGTGGGAAAGTAAATGAAGCCGACAATCCAAGTCAGGAGAAATAATATTGCAGATTCTTCTTCGGATTTTATCATGAATCTCTAAATAAATGGATGAAAGAAGCAATACAACATATGTGACAGCATCGTTCCTATGCATGGACGAATGGTAAATTTATAAAGATTTAATCCTAAAGGACTAAACGCTAGATTCTGACGAGAAGAAACTTCCGAGCACAACTCAGTGAGCCAACATTCCTAGCAGAAAACTGAATATAATCTTTCCGCTTCATACGAACAGAAATCGTTAGCCCGGAATATCGCAATAAATCGTAAAAAAAATATCCGTGTACATAATATAATTAATAGTATTTTATACTGTAATTAATAATGAATTTACATTTTATAATTGGTAGATGTTTACAAGAATGTTATTAACAATGGTTTTACCTTATATTGTAGAATGTTATAGCCATGCTATTAATAATGAGCTGATATTATGTTTTTAATAATATTTTATGTTAATTATATTAGTAACTTATTTACATTGTATGCTTAAGTAGAAATTCTTATTTAAGTTAATGATTGTTTAAGCTCGTGGCAAGTTTCACGGCAATTAATTAGCCATAGAAACTCCCCTGTTGCATTGTTAAACATTTGAGATTAACAAATTTAGGAAAAAGGTTTTTTTCCATTTTACTGAAACATACGTTAAACACTGCTATATTTAATATTAATATTTAAAATTACAATAGTTCATTTACCCGACCAATTGTGTTTCCACAATATAGGAAGAAAATACGGTAACAATAACATCTATATTATTTTAATATCTCAAATAATTTGTGAATGGAATTTTTATTTATTGTTATATTGGTAAGCTTAATTAAGGTTTAGGTTTCATTATTTAATGGTATTAGAGGGTAATATTAAAGATTTTGTTTTTTCTCTTATATATATATATATATATATCACAAATATATTTCTATAAATTTATACATACATACTCTCATTAACAAGTACAAATACACTCATAGACACACATGTAACAATATACACAAAAGATCATTCATCTTCATACATAAATTATATATACATTTCACAATCATAATCTACATTTTAATATTAGAAATTTATTTATATTTAAGTTTGATTCCATAGTTAAAGTTTAAATTTAGGTGATTTTTGAAGTGTTACATATTATTAAAGGAAATTTGAAATTTTGAATTTTATTATTGCTAGTTAAATAAAGGTAAATTTAAATCATCATTTTTAAAAGAAATTCCCTTTAGAAGATAAAAATATACTCAACAAAACTAATTATAGAGCATTACAAGATAAGATGATATTAAATATTAAGAATAGTAAATTTAAACGCCATTATAATGATCTAATTTCTTCTATTTAAAACCAAATCATGCCCGTATACACACATATACCCATATACATACACACACTCACATTTACACACACACACACACACACACACACACACACATATATATATATATATATATATATATATATATATATATATATATTGCATCGGTCTCTGAAATTTATCGGAGTTTTAACTTTTGAGATGATTTTCCATTTTATTTGTGGGGTTAATTTGTTTTCCAATAACTCCCAATAGTGCTTAAAAAGTGCAGTTTGATTCTTTTTCGATTTATTAGTGAATGATTGGCGATGGTTATAAAAACCTTGTTTCCGATTTCCCGCCGAAATGCCTATGTAGATCTTCTTTTGTTCAATATCCTCCTTGGGGAAAATCTTAGCCTCGTATATCACGTTTTCGGAAAGACATACTCCATCTACTGGACAAACAGATCCTTCCCTGCAGCTACAGGTCGATTTGGTCTTTGGGCTAGTATTAGGATCTTTTCGTAGTTGATTATAAAATTCATTTAAGATTTTACTATTATGGGAGCTAATAATTTTTTCTATGTTGTTTATACAGGAATAACTAATTTTAAGATTCATTCTACTGAACATCTTTTTTACTAAATTATCTTTTTTAAAATGTTTATCTATTTAAGAAAATATTTTCCTATATTAATGTTCGAAAGTTTACAATAGGGTGGGTTGAACCATATAATTTTCCTATTTCTATTTTTAGATTTAGAAGATGTGTTGTTAATAGATTTATCTATATAAGTGAGTGTTTGTTTGAATCTGCTTTTCAATAGGGCTTGATTGTATGTTTATTTATTTTGATCAAAGATACTTTCACTAGAGGATAGTTTATTTATTCTAGTATTTACAGTGTTGGGGATCTGTTTTATAATTGTTATAGGGTGGGTTGAGTCGATATTAATGTATATGGGCGATTGGTTTATAAGTGTCATTTTCAAGATCAAATGTTACGTCTAGAAAATTTACTATTTACAGGTTAGATGATATTTCTATTTTAAAGCCTATATATTTGAATGCCTTAATTACTTTCTTCTGTAATTGGGATGTTAGGGTCCATTAGAGTTAGGTATAATAATGAGACCATCATCCCTGTAAATATATATATATATATATATATATATATATATATATATATATATATATATATATATATATATGAGTCGTCACGGTTGGAAATAAACGAATGTCGGCCGTGTTTCCTTCATGCTTGTACGCAGATATTCGGCTATGGTCATAGCACTAAACAGGGAATAGACTCTAACCACTCGCTTTTGTCATCAGTGCCCACGTTTATATTTATATTTAGATTGGCTGTATCAGTGATACTGATAACTTTTGCGCATAAATATGGTATAATTTAGGCTCTAACTATTTTGGCATTGAGCCTTCAGTATATTTTATAATTTAAGAGTTTAGGTAATTTTAAGCTTTACCATTATACTTCTCTCTCTCTCTCTCTCTCTCTCTATATATATATATATATATATATATATATATATATATATACATATATATATTTAGCAAGATAGATAAATTGATAGAAAGATAGATAGATATTGGGAGAGAGTGTCATTCATAGGGGATACGCGTGTTTGAATAGGTGTATACGTGATCCATTTATTTTTCAAACAGTATATTTTTCTATTTTCACCTGCAGGTGTGAATATTCGAGAAACCTTATTTAAGCAAAATTTGCAACTTCCTCCCGTAGGGCGCCTATTTTTCAGTAATAAGATTTCTTGAATATTCATACCAACCAGTGAATATATATATATATATATATATATATATATATATATATATATATATATATATAAAAGTTAAATGATCTGAGTTGAATCAGACCAAGAAATAGTCGTATAAAAGTGTTCAATACACGTAAGAAAAATATAACATAATAATAATATAATACACGTAAGAAAAAATAATAAAAATAAAAGATGTACATCTTTTACCTTGAAAAATCAGGTGGTCTATTAAAATACGTGAACATGGTTTCGAAATGACGGTCTCTTAGGCCATACTTTTAAAATGACCACTTTCACGCTTTATTTAAAATCCCTCAAAGAACGCTACATAATTATCTTTTTAAAAATGTAACATGCTCATGGTGTTTGAATGATTGGACATTAAGTATAATGGTAAGGCGTGCGGATAGGAATGTTAAAAAAGGAGAATGTATTGTAGATTTATATAGTAACGAGGGAAAACCAATTGTTATGGAGGTACGAGGAATTAGCGTGTTTAAAGAGTGACAGTGGATTTAGAATTAGATTTTAACCGGCCTCATATTCCCTTAATAAATTTAATTTTATGTGAGGGCAAAGGCTTAAAATTCCAGAATTTTTGTTTAAATGATTTTTTTTTGGGATCAAGGAATGTCATAGTTACTAATTTCTCATACTGGCTTAGTTTGGAATTGCGGATATAATTGCTATATTTTTTTACCATTTGTTAAAATTTTCCACCTTACGACCGGATCCCTGTCATTTTTCTCTTATAAATTCCACATGTATTTGGTAAGTTTGGTGGAGTATTTAAGGTTGGTAGCTTAAAAGATGATGTGTGATTGTACCAACTGCGCTTGAAAGTGCCTTCTGTGCAACCTATATAGAATTTTTTACTCCTACTTTATAAATTATAGATTCCGTTTCACAAGCATCTAAATTCATTTCTTGTGTTGCATAAGTTATTATTCTTATTTTGCTTCACGTTGTAAAAAAAAGTTTGATTGCAGACGTCGTTGAAAGGTGTCACCTCTTAATTATCGAATAAACTTGTTAAATATCCCAGAAATATTGCTTTTTCTCTCGTCTTTTGTCCATCGGAATTATTTACGGCATTACAATGAAATAATTGAAACACTTCACCTTTTAGTGACGTCATGCCTTAGTTCAATTCTGCACACGTTTTTCTGACTAAATCTTCTGGGAAAGAAACGTTTACCACTCATCAACACTATTATAAAAATATTTTTGAAAAGATGCTATTTTTTTTTATCCTAGGGGAACTCAATTTGGAGTACATCCCACGCCACAGATTATTCTATACGATAATCGGATTTTGTCTCTGGACAAACAACTAGAATTAAATATGTTTCTCACATCGTAGCTAACCTGAACTTATCTTCTCAATGTTCTTTGACTTAACGTAGAAGGAACGAGAAAGCTAAGGAATGTTTATATTAAATTGGTCCTAATGTGTTTGATCGCTAGCTTGGTTGAATCCCTCTGCATGAATAACAAAATTGAATGCAAAATCACATTAATCCCATTTTTCAGGGTTCGACAGTTTAATTTCAGCAACTTTCTAAGAGATCAGAGCTCTGTAATTTCCAAATTTTCGATAAGAAGTTCACAGTGTATTGTCTACAGCTTGATCGGAGTTTGATCATTCGAGACATTCCAATCAGCTTCCCAGAATTTAACCCTGTAAGCAGTCATAAGTCAAGCAATATTTTATTCTCAATTTACTGTTCAGAATAGCATTAATGACTCATTTACGCCAGAGCCAAGCTTGTCTGCAAACCCACGCATGAATCACGGTTACACATGAGCGGAGACGAGTTCAGAATGAGATAAGAACACGGTCAAGTAATTAGATTAAAGGGTTCAAATAGCCAAACAGCAAGCCGTAAGATCAGAAAATATAATTTTCTCTGTTAGGCTGGATGAATCCAGAGGCAAAAATTCTCACTAGTATTCTGATTGGTGGGGGATGTCGCTAACTAGAAACAATGCATGTCATCCTCTGTAATCATTTTAGTTTGCTGTCTGTGCAATAAATAACGCGGCGGGAAGTTCCAGGATACTGTATTGCGCGGAGCTGTGTCCGCTGTTCGTGTGTTTCCTCTGATTGAATTTAACCAGACGTAAAGATAAAATAAAGCAGAGAGTGAAAGAAGACTAAAAGATGCAGGCATATATGTAAACTGAATTACCAATATTAAAGACCAATGTTCAGGCGATGACAAAAAGAACAACTTCCCATTAATGTTCCATTGGCTTGTTTGGATATTCCACATCGCTTTGTTATGAGTAGCCAACCCATCATTACTGGAAAGAGTTATAACAGCTAGTGGATTTGAGAAAACTATTTTCCTTAAAAAAAAATAGTGTTTGAAAGGAATGATTTTTTTATAAATTTGAACTGGCCGCGACACTGGTAGAACGCTCAATGAATATCGAATGTTTCTTTATTAGTAGACGGCTAATATTAACACCAATATTACTCAAAAATGTCAGAGCAGATCTGTTCTGCGTTTATTAATCCTGAATATACCCCTGTAGATCCTAATGCGAAAAAGGCCGGGAAAATGTGGTAATTATCTCCTCCTGCATTCTTCACTCCTTAAAAGACAGTATGCCAAAAATGCAGTATTTCTGCAACAATAATAGTCCCCAAACTGCTTCCTCAGCGTTTACGCGACTATTAGGTTAATGAATTATATTCAACCATTCAGATTCGTTCACATGGGCAAAACATTCTATGCCTAGTCCACAAAAAACTCCTAAGCCGACCAAGCATAGAAATGAATACAATATGGGATCCAGTAATAAGGAGTACCAGAGAATAGCGATAATAACTACAAAAAGTTGCAATATGAGCACGGCTAAAAATTTGCAATGATAACAGCAAAAATTGCAAAATGAGCCCTGGAAAAAAATGTTTGCTGAGACATTAGGTCTATAATACCCAGAAATTCATACACAGGTGTCCTCAAGGACAATGTTCGACATCCCAACCACCTGAAGAAGGCTGGAGCGTACAACGAAACGTTGAAACAAATATAGCGACAAAGATGAGTAGAACAGTTCGAATAATGTAAACAATTTCAACTTTTACAGCTTAAGAGCCTCCATGTCGCGTACACATGCTGTTTTTATTCCGTTGCTAAAGAGGAAGTTCCAGTCAGACAGTTAATTGGTGCAACAGGCTCCCGAAAGGAGGTTTTCCGATCGCTATCTACAGACATATGTTATCTATTATACATATGTTTATATTCTGCATTTCTTATTTTCTCTCCAACAACATCATTCCGTAACCCACTATTGTACCATGTACTGGGTAAACAATAGCCTAAATATGATGCAAAAAATAATCCTGCTAGGTGTTGCTGCACTGCGTTATGTAGCAAGTGGAGCTTTTGAAGTTGGAAATATTGTCCTACCCACAAACAACCGGATTCAGATTCCGATATTATTTGCGTGGTGAACAAATACAATCGTTCTTTTTCAAAAGGTATTCGTGTAAAACCGACATTGGCTGGAATAGGAATTCGAAACTATAATAACCAAACCTGACACTGATATATGCTACGTTGCTCGCACATTGATAAAACTAATAAATTTCTCAGTATTTTCAATGACGTTAAAGTATTAGGACATCATCTAGTGTAATCTGTACTATATATATTGCCATACTATAAGATTTCGCACGGCAGTGCATTATTATTTTTCCTATGAATAAAAAGAACGTTTTTAGCATTGTTTGGCTAAGAAATTTACTTCTAAAATCATTGACTTGCATTCTAAAACGTATGTGTATAATATTCATTCTAATGCTGTATACTACACCGAATGATATCAATCTATACAGGAGAAAATGACAACTTACATCGTCAGCCAAAGTATTTTCGTGTTGCATGAAGATTTTGTTGAAACTGGGTGACGTGGCTATTATAAGTTTAGCGAACATACAAAACCATTTCACTCCAGGCCAAACGTAATCGCCGAGAGTTAAGTTGTGTTATGAAGTGGTTTCACAGTGGAGGCTTCTATTTGTACTAAGTCGGTTCTAAAACACGTTCAACGTACAAAACGTTAGGAACTTCATATAATAGATATGACGCAGAGAAAATCTAATTGTGGTCGCTGATACTTTAGTATCCGACTAACGGTCGTCCGGCATCGACTGACTGACCGACCCACTGAGCGACGGTATTTAGTCACCCCCCCACGAGGGCATCATGTGGTTTAACGTGGGATCTCCGAGCCCGTGGGCTTGGCCAAAAGTATGCCCTTTTAAAACCCGTATAAACGTGTTCAGGGTTGGTTTACTTCCCCGAAAGAGACCCCCGTCCTTCGGCGTAGCGACGTTCGGGTTCCTCCCCGCCCGAAGGCACAGAGTACAACCGGTCAGCCGGTCGTCCGACTTCAGACTTAACTCATACCGACCCACTGAGCAACTCCTCGTTACTCTTACTACTCCTACTTATTATAGGTGGGGAAGTCTATTAACTATAGAATAGATGTTCCACTATAATAAGTTGATTTATTTAAAACCGCTATTTTCATGCCATGAGCGTGTCGTAAACTTAACTTGTGTAGCTGCAAGCGAAAGACGAAATTAGGGAGCGAGGGAGGTGAAGTGAGGTGATGTCGAGTGTAGTTGAAAGAACCGCAACACGTGGATAGTTTATTTTATATATTACTTTATGGCTTTTTAAAGAACTTTTATTCGTCGTATTATAAATTATCAAAACAATCAAGAATAACTGGCTCTTGAATTCCTCTTCCGATTCACTTTTTCATAAATTGACTTTCAGGACAGCCATGGTTTTAGTTTGTTATGGTTTACAAAGAAAATTTAAGATGCAAATAAAATACAGATATATGCCAACCATGATTATTTGCTAATTGTAGCTAAATATATATTTTAATCACGAGCTTAAGCTTTATTTAAAGGAATTCCACACATATTTATATTCCTGCTTAATATAAAGGTTACTTTTAGTGGATACACATATTTGAGTTTTCTGTATATGTTTTTGCTGTTTTTTTTTTGTTTTTTTTTATCATCTTATTAAATGAACATTAATGGCCCGGATTGGGAAGAACTTCGGAAGAAATGAGTTTGCCTCCGATAGAAATCGAATATTTTGTCCAGTTTTTCATCAGGGAAATTGTTTCAATACCCGAAACATCTCTTTTATCAATTCGACTACGGCAACAGCGTTGGTGATGCAACATTTAATTACTTAATCATGGAATGTACATTTCTTTTTGACGGATATATATATATATATATATATATATATATATATATATATATATATATATATATATATATATATATATATATATATATATATGATAGTTGTTTCGTATCGGAAATGTAAGCAATAATAATTTTGAATAGAGTTTAATCTATTTACTCTGTTAGTATTTTATTAATTTAATGTTTGCTCAATATTTTACAAAATCCATATCATTTGCTACATATTATTAAAATTAAATTGATGAATTCGATTAGCAATTATTAGAAAATACAAAAATCCCCACAAACTGCGAAACAGTATTTTATATATATATATATATATATATATATATATATATATATATATATATATATATATATATATATATATATAGATGATAGATAGATAGATAGATAGATAGATAGATAGATGAATAGATATTCTAAGACAACTATATGCCAGCGAGGATAAATTATCTGGCGTTCTGAATGAGTGTAAAATTTTAATAAACGCAATATTATATCCAACTCTACGAAAATTTAAAAGTATTTGCAATAGTAAAGCAAAATACTTCAAATGATTAACAGAATAACCGAAAGCGCTCTGTACGAAAAATCATTTCTGCAATTTATTCGCACAGTAAATTAAAAAAAAACACAATGAATTTCTTAACATAAAAACTGAATAATATTGGATCAGATTGGATCACCTATCTTTTGGTTGACTCTCTATTTCGGTCTATTGAATATTTATAAATGTTTATTTCGTGTTTCATCTTTACGATTGTGTTTCGCGTTCCTTCTGAAGATTTTTCATTCTTTTTCATTACCCAGTAGCTCCTTGCGTCTTAGAAGTATTTTATATTGGTGTGAATTAAATAAAAAAGAATTTTAAAAACACTACTTCATCAACAATATAATGAAACATGCATTATACAAAGATTGCTGCCTAACTGGGAAATTATGAAATTTCGTATTCTATTTGTTAAATCAAACTTCCACCGGAGCAGATTCTAACTCCGAAACTTTGCTTTGTGGAACGAATTCGCAAGAGTATTTTTACCATCCCTTAATTATTAGCCTGTCAAATTCTAAGGTTAACAGACTTCCGCATAAACTGTACCTCTGACTATGTAATCCTCTACCTCGTGTGGCACTTGGGTCTTCTACGAGGTGATCATCAATGGAAAAAATAGTGCATGTTTGTGTTTTTATGTATGGATGTGAGGAACTCGGACATTAACTCGGAGAGAATATAAATTTCATTATGTAAGTCAATTTTAGAACACGATTTTTTAAAATATTAATCTTATTACGAGAGGTTTAACCGTTTAGATTATGGCGGATTAGTCGCTTAAAAATTTTGCCTTCAGGCCCTTCGCCATTATTCTCCATTTGTTTCGGCTCCCACCACCCGTTCCGTCATCTATTCCCAGAAGTTCCTCAGGTTCCTGTCTTGCCCCCTCCTGTCTTGTCCTACATACTTCCAGTACGATTTAAGGTCGTCGAATTGTTGCTATGCCCTATTTCATTTCTTTTCGATATGCCCAATGAGTATTAAGGCTTCCAAACCATCCTCATTATGGTTCCAAGAGGAAATTCTGGTAAACAGAAAGAGAGGTAAGCCATTTTGTCCATTTTCTGGGTATCTTTTTGTTGTACTAGAACATTACCTATTCTATTGTAATAGACTCTCCCACACATAATAAGTAGTAGTAGTAGTAGCGGTCGCCAGTTGGGCTCAGTGGAGTTGAGTGAGCCAATCGATGTCGGACATTGAAGTATCAACGACCACAACTAGATTGCTGCGTCATTAACTATTATTTAAAACTCCTAACGTTTTGTACGTCGGACCTAATTTAGGACGGACTTAGCGAAAAACAAGCCTCCACCGTGAAAACTACTTTACAACACTTGTAAACATTAAATGATTTTTGACGGACTTACGAAGAAAATTCCAACCATTTCTTCTCGACATCTCCATTGTCATGAATCAAAATTTTAAACCCCAAAAAATAAACGACTATCTGTATATTTTAACTTTCTTTTCCAATGAAAAATAAATATAACCGTCACGCTGAAAAATAGACAATATGATAGCCTTTATATTTGGATAGATATCATAATTGACTTTCACCTTTTGACTGGTTCGTATCTTATTCTTTACAGACGGCTACATTGCTTTCGCTTTATACATGTCAAATGATTTCTAAATTATGTTAAGATTTCTGTAATTGAAAGAAAGATAACGCTATCCAGCTATAGACGTCAGATACAAATTAATGAATATAAAATGTAAACAGCTGTTGAGACGAAAGGATTAATGATAAACTGTAATATCAATTTTGTCATCTTATTTTATGAATAGGTTTACCATGGTTTTAGTCTAAGTAGACGGCATCCCTGATCGGATCAAATCCACTGATTAATTATGTGCTGATAACACAAAACTATATCGTTGCATAAATGACAAAAAGAATTTGTCATTATTGAAGATTATTTAAATTCAGTTTTAACTTGGGTAAACTTATGACATAATGACTTCAGTGTAGGAAAATGTGCCGTTGATGAAAGACATGTTGAAATAAACTTACACATTATTTGGATTTTTCGTTAATCAAGAAAACGATAAAGGAGCATGTGCATTCTAGTTTAATGTGGTCGCTTTCCAAGGCCTTATTTCTGAAATCGTAAATAAGGTTTGTAAAAGAATAGATATGATTAAATGTCATTTCACAAATCTTACCCCCAAAAAGGGCAACCCGTTACACTGCGCTGATTCAACCACAACCCAAACTTGCGCCGGTTATCTGAAACCAAATTTAGGAAAATATATATCGGCCTAGAATATGTACAATCGAAATCACGTTACCAGCCATTGAAACAAAAAACCAATCTATCGATCTGTGTGAGAAATAATCATTATTGAATGGTTATTTTGAAATGAAAGTGAACAATTTCAGATTCTTAAACAAGAGGCTGGGTTGTATTCACACATTAATGAAACAGCACTAGAAAATTGGTGAAAATTCCAACTTCTTGCCCGGACTGTGATGGACTGGTAGAACTCAGTGATGTCTTGAACACATCAACGGTGGTTCTTTTAATAAAGTAACCGCTCAAATGAAACTGAAAGACTATTGACTAATGTTAAAAATCTGTGATTCTAAAATGCTTCCACTTGCAAATGTTTCAAATGTTTGTAATTTCAATGCTTGGCCCATCTCTAAATGTCAATGATTTTTAATAGAAGACCGTAAACATAATCCCCGATAATTTTGAATCAGTCATATTGAATGAGTCTCTTTTTGTTTCTGTTTCGTTAACAAAATCATTGCAATAATAATCTTAGCACGACGTATGTCCTTCCTTTGCGGTAAAACATACTGACTATAATGAGTGTGCTATTCTAAATCTACTGAAAAAAATAATTGCACCCGCCCCAATTTTTAATAAATTTAATTTTTCATATATTCGAAATGGAGAGAAGTCAACAAACTTGATATTAAAAAGAGGATTTTTTGCTATGAAACCTAGGAAGAGGTTTGTATTTTTATTCAGAGTGTAATCTGAGAATGATATAAAAAAAACATATGAATAAAACATATGATTCAGATAGAAAATAAATATTCATTACATTAATACTTCTGCTACATTACAGCTACAAAAACGTTGAATATACTCAAGATTTCTTTTTCTTTTTTTTAAATTTATAATCTCCATTGCCATAATGTATTTAAATGTCTTTTTGCCATCGGATTTATTTTCTTTAGAAAAACAGAATGTCAGTTATAGACTTTAGTGGAAATTCTGTTTTCATATTATTGATGTGTGCACTTATAACATAAACTGATCTGTTTTTATGACCCAAACATATATATGGATAAAATATTAATAAAAGTCTATTCCCAGGTTATATTCATTATTATATAACGTTGATTCATTTCAGAATACAGTCAGGATTTATTCGAAACATAAACCACATTTTTACCTCCATTATTTATATTATATACCATCATCACGATTGCTTCGATTTGAGGTCATAAATTAACATGTTCTCTCATCTTCAGTGACACTGTATACTCATTCGACAATATATTGACAGCCCTCTCGGTCTCCTGCGAGTTTGCAGATTTGTTGTAGATCTTTCTTGATCGTAATCTTCACGAAAGGAAAAGTGGGATCTTTCTATCTTGTGCCTTGAGTGTCTCGGTTCATCATTGTGATTTTAGTGGTTCTTGGATAACCTCTGAACTTTTTGAAGTCAGTCTTTTCAAAGAAAAACTCCATGGCTTTGTTAGCTAATCATTCTAGATTCATTCGCAAAATATGTCCAAGAAGTTTCCAACTTGTTTTCAGGATAAACAAAGAATATTATATTCTTGACATCTGTTCTTGTTGGAGATATTATGAGGACACATTTTCTCAGTCAGATTTCGTAATTGGCGTCTATGGAATCTGTCTAGCTCCTGCCCGTCTTCCTTTGTAAAGCCCCAGGTTCCACAGCTGTAGGTTAAAACCTGTTTCACGAAGATGTTATACAGCTTTAATCTTCTCAACCCAGATATTCTGTCTCCTCATATCAATATGTTATCAAGCTTTTCGATGCTGACGATTGCTACTCAATTCTCATGATGTCTTCAGTGTCTCAAATCAGTGAATCAACTTTATTTATTTGTACACATTGCACGGTATTCCTGTGTCATTTTCAATGATGGTGTGTTCTGATTTATTTTCATTTATCTTCAAATTCCGTGATGGAAAGATAATATATATATATATATATATATATTATTTCTAAATTTTTAAACTTCCAGCGCCCCTCGTTCGTGCGCATGTGTAGTCACGACAATGTAAAAAATCCGAGTCCGATAAAGGCCTAATGAATGAAACGCGTCACAAAACCTTCTTCCAGTTTCTCATACATATTTTTCTTAACACTTTTTTTTATATATAAACATTTATATATATATATATATATATATATATATATATATATATATATATATATATCGTATCCCATATACACACACACATATATATATATATATATATATATATATATATATATAAATATATAAATATATATATCTGTGTATATATATATATATATATATAGTGTGTGTGTATTTGGGCAGCAATTTGTTTCTTATGCATGTTTGGCTGACAGATTATTGGGATTAAAGATTTTATTTAATTTTTCTCCTGTTTTTATATGGGAGTCCATCTCTGGAGATAAAGTGTGTAAAAATTGTCCAAAATCTTCTGCATATCCGAACGCTTTCGGTTATACTTTTAGCTGTTATCAAGGGCTATTTTTAGTTTTACCTTAATGTATGGGCCTATGTATGTATGTAGATTCATAAGAATATTTTATTTTCTGAACACTGTCAGCACGTTGTGGCCGTGTTCATGTTATTAAGTGTTGTTTGTTTTTTCTTTTTTATTATTAGGGCTTCCGTTATTTTTAGTCTTTCTTTACATGTAAATGAAGCTATTCTACTTGTATTTTCTACAAGTATGTTTCGGATGGATTTTGGTATGTTTACGTGTCTGTGTTTTTGACGAGCGTGCAAATTGTATCTATGCCGAATTCTGTATGATTCATCAAATCGACAACATTTTGTATTAAATAACTTGTTGGAAAATATTGTTATGCTGTAAAAATGACAAAGCCAAAACAAACCATTTCTTCGACTCAAATATCAGTTAACGCTACGAGGACCGTGTAGCTAGTAATTGAGACATATTACCAAAACGGCAATTGTTCACGTAATATTATGACTAATGCAAAACAAGACGTATACGAAAATCCAAACATTCAAATGTCATAGAAATGCCGAGAAACCCAATATCGACAACTTAGAAAACTATGCAATAAGTTATTTATATTGATGAATTGCTAATTAAGATATTAATCAAAATTATGTTAATTCATAAAAGCCTTTCCTAATTACAATTACTCTATATTTGAATATATCAAGTCCTTGCTTCGATAGCAGACGAGTTATGAGGATAGTTTCTTTATATATTTTAGGTATTTACTCGTACTCTGATATTTAATAAAAGGTTTAATAGTACAATGACACATTTTCTTACAATGTAAGTTTGCCTAATAACCAGTGAAAGAAAATGTTGATACTTTCTGTCTAATGCGACGATAGCAACTGGTTTGAACATTGTAAATAGCATTTACACCTAAGATTGTATCAGCTTAACTACATAGTAACTTTTAGCATGCTTTCTTATATTATCTTCTGTAATTGTTCGTACTCAAAAGCTTATCTGATTATTGACAGCTCTAATAGACTTACAGGCTATGCGTTTTTTTCAAGGAAATTTCAAAAGTTAAGGAATTCTTCGTAACATTACTTGACAGAGATAATATTACACTGTATTGACTAAGTATTATTTGTTGCATTCATTAAATAAACAATTTCTCACAAAACTCTCAAGAGTGGGTGTCTATTGTCCCAGTGGATTAAATCATAGGTGGAAGTAAGCCAGTGACTTGACTCAAAGGGTTATGAGTTCAATATCTGACCACAGCAGAGGTGAACAAAAATTTGGAGAGTTTCGTTACTATAGAGAAGTAACTAAAAATGAGATATCCAGAAAAGGCATAGGTAAATAGAACAACCCAGCCCGTTCGACGAAATAAAGTGTTCGGTTCGAAATTCCAAATCACCTGAAGAAGGTTGGAGCGTATAACGACAAAAGCATCGTGAACATGACATCAAAGACGAGAACAATTGTCTGAATAATTAGTGTCTATTTATTATTCACCTGACCCTGTAAATAATTTGCTGAATCTGTGTCACAATTGTTCATGGACTTCCGTCAGATATTGACGGTTTTTAACATTTCGAGCAATTTGGCGCAGGGTCATATAGTACGAGGAGAAAATTCAATTTTTTCGACCCAACAAGACAGAGTTTACAAAATAAATTCTGTTTGATTATCTGGACTGGACTGTTGCTTTTCAGTGCCCCCTCCTAATAGCAAGGATCTTTCTTGGCGCATTGTGACACCATTTAGGGATGCAAGGAAAAGGAAGAAAAGAAGGGAACGAAATGGAATTTTGATAATGAAAAATGGTGAAGGGTTTCATTGCCATTGTTGAGAATTCTAAATAGATAAAAATTAACTGTGTCGTGGTGGCGGACTTATATTATCGGAAATAGATAACAGCCATTTGGTGCTGGCGAAAATCTAATTGACAAGTTCCAGATCGGCTAGCTAAACTCCAGGACAGAATAGATAAACATTTAACTGTGTCACGGGAATGCCATTTGGGGCTTCCACAAAAAACTACAGAGATAAAAATTTAATAGGTATGCCCTGACCACACACGAGCTGAAAAAAAGAAAACAAAGAAAATAGGCTAAGTCTTTGTCGATGGAAAGATATCGTTAGACAAGGTACCTGGGTTCTGTTAGTATCTGGCGATAACAGCGAAACTATTTTATCGGAAATATTGGCTGTGTTTCGCTAGATGACACCCACCTGATAATTGGCGAAAATCTGATTGACGAAGTCCAGATGAAAGTGATTTGGAATAAGAATTGAGGTTATCACACTACGGGTCGTATTGTTCTGTTGGCAGCCAGAGAAGAAGAGAGAATAGAAAAGAAAAGAAAGAAGGGAAATAGAAAAAAGAAAAAGAGGAGATAATTCTTTTTTCTTTGAGCAAGATATTTTTTTAAGAAACAAGGCTAGTCTGGTCACACCCACACTGTTGATCGGCCATTGGATGAATGTTAACGAGAGCCAGGCGGAGGTGATCATGTGATGCAGGGGGAGGCCTGCTACCACTCATTAAAGAGAATAGGTATGAGATGTTACTGCGAAGATGTAGGAAAATCGTTGACGCCCTCTGAGGGTATGGTAAGAGAAGACTTCCAAAAATGGAAATAATAAATTTTTCCTGACCGAAAACAAAAAAAGGGGGGATTGTGGATTTGAAATTGTCAGGGAAACTCAAACCCCGACAAAGCCCACCCCGATTGTGGTAAAGTCGCAGCGAGCGAAAATCAGTTGGAGTTCCAGTTTTCCAGAGTTTCCAGTTCGTAGTTGAAGCGGGTCCCGCCTCGCATTAGCTGACTAAGATTCGCGCAACTTCCGAACTCATCTTCAATCCAAGAACAATTTATTTTTGAAGAGCGACTTAGATTCATACCACCAAAACAAGTTTTACGACTATCGCCTGAAGACACACCAAGAACCAGTTTCTTAAAGAACAGACAACTTAAGATGTTAAAACTCGCCTAACAAAAACAACGTGTCACGAATCCATATAGCGGGTCGGAAGATAGACGCAGTCTTATGTATCCAGCAACCAGATATAAAGTATTGTTATCCTTTTTTTGATACCTTTGAACTTTTTGAGTTATTATTTTATTTTATAAATATTTGTGCGATACCACCCTTATTCGAACTCAACCTGCATTACGACCAGGACGACTGATTGATTTCGTCCTTCTAAGATCAATTCACAACGTGGGTAGGCAGACTAGAGATCAAAGCAGTTACTTCGGTAACCAGACATTGGAAGCGAGTTGGGAACGACGAGGCTGATATCGAATCTAACCAGATTCCCATCCGAATCACCAAAGGGACGTCATATTTGGGTGCCGCGACCAATACCAAGCCAGTTGGTCGTCATAGGACGGGACAACACGACTGACGCAGACAGGCGGACGTCACGTTTGGAGCGGCGACACCCAAAAGAAGCACCGAGGAACGAGCAAGGCTGGGGGACGTCACACATTGTTGTAAGGAAGGCACTCTATGAAATTTTGAGGTAGACCAAAACGAACCAAGAATGGACGGAGGTAAATGAGAGAGAAGCTTCAGACACAAAGAGAAATCGATTGAAAGAGCATTAATATATATATATATATATATATATATATATATATATATATATGTGTGTGTGTGTGTGTGTGTGTGTGTGTGTGTGTGTGTGTGTTCATACAAATGTATATTTAAGCAGCAAAATTTCTTTTAAACATCTTTTGTTAAATATGACAGGAAAGGGAAAATAAATCAATTTTTATTTAGTTTTTTACCCATTGTTCTTCTGCGTTTGTTTTTCTTTGTTCTTTTTTTGTTTAGTGGGATGAAGTGAGTGGAAATATGTCCCAAACTTTCCATTGTTCCAAGAGGTTTTAGACAATTTTCAACGCGATTTTGTTTTGTGTTGCTATTTTCTCATGATGTTTTGACTGTTTAAAATCTATTTTCATTTTGTATTGAAATGATTACTAGTAGGAACGTTTATTCCGAGCCTTCGTGTGTTGATCGCGACTGGAATCCGAGTGAGCGTTTTTGAATTCAGAAAATTTTTCTTCTTTCCCACTGTTAAATATTTAATTAGTTCACTATGAATCAAAGTCAGAATCCCTGAACACTTGGTGTGGATCTTATTCGCTCAGATTAATATGAAATGCCACATGTTCTAGTAATGAACGTTTGAACAGTTGGCATTCATTATTCTCCGTGTCGAAAAGCAATTAAATTATCAGTTTAGATTTTCATTATGTCTCTTGAACTTGAAGGAACGAAGATAAATAACCGAATGCTTGTACAATACGGGACACTGGCATATGACACCTACAGTAAAAAAAAAGCCACCTATATATAACTTTAGCGAATCAATGTTAGGCATGCAGACTATCGTGCAAGTTTTCATTATACTCATACATTAATATATAATGCGCAAATTGTATAAGCGTTGAACACATGGTTTTTGCCACTTTCGAAAACAGTACAACGGATCATATTTCAAAAGATATTGATATATTCAGTGTAAAGATGTGTACGGATATATTCAGATAATACTGTAATGTCTTGCGTGTGTTTGTGAGTTTTATATATGTGCGTCATTTTCGCCTGCCTGTATAAACAAATATCGCAAAAAAAAAAAAAAATGAAGTCTACAATAATGAATGGATTTTCTCGAGCGTATACGACCGAGTGGGTGACTAAAAAACTATCATTGCACTACAGCAGGAGCGCAATAATTCGTAACATTATAAGATACTTGAAATAATCTTATTTTGTATTAAAATTAAACGACAGTTAAATGGTAAAATTAACCCTAGTAAAAACTGCATGCTACAGAAATCACGATATTTTGTGGTGAGTCCATTATCCTATACTCTCCAGGAGGGTTTTATAGTGTATATTGTATATAGATCACGCGAATCTATGAAGAGTGGTAACAAAGGAATCAATGTTATGGGTTGTAAATTCAGTTACGTCCTGTTTATTGTGTTATTCTAACAGCTTAACAATGAAGAATTGATTTGAAGCTACTGAAATATTGTTCTACAGAAGGATGCTGAAGATACCATGGAACGAAATGTGAGAAACAACGAAATTTTAGAGAAAATCGAAAAAGAAAAGTAACTTATAATTAACAGACAGTTAGCACACGTAATGAGAAGGAAGGGCTTGGAAAATCTGATACTCACAGGATAGATTGAAGGCATGAGAGACAAAGAAAAACAGCCCATGTCATAGTAAACTTCATTAATGGTTGGTGAAACAGGGTTTAACAGAAATCACAGGAAGACAATATTTATTAGGTCTACAAGGGACAGGACATAGTGGAGATCCATGATCAACTATTTCCTGAGGTGACACAGCACATAACGAAGAAGAGGATTGAATCGGCGCGGACAGTTATATGAAATCATTCTAACGCCTATTGATTAGGAACAATTATTAAAAGTGGTTATTTCGCATTCATTTTGGCGCGAACGAGTCCCCGATAAGGTCACCGAAGATTATTTTAAAATTTCAACATTCCAAAGAATCCCAGTGTGTATACGAGGGGATTCTCCCGAAAACTCAGACGCCAGATTGATTCTTGAAAATGTCTGAGACGTTTGAAAGCATTGAAAGTACAGCCATCGATCTTGAACTTCGGAGTGTTTATTCACAATTTGTGGAATGCTAGTATATTGTATGGAAATCATATAAAAGATTCCGAATTATTCTAAGTGAAATAAATAATATTCAATAAGGGTAATGTTGAAGCCCATGTTTTCTCCTGACCACGCAATACTTGTAATAAGATTGTTCTTATGTTCCTAATCATCTATCTTATTAAAAAGTTGCTAAATTTCTGATACGATTTATTCTTATTTTACAGTCTTCTGTTAACGAAACAAAATAATTCCTTGAAGGATTTCTAAATCGATTTAGAACAGTTTTTATCCAGTAATAACAAAGATATTATAGTATTGTTGGAAAATAAATTTGTGTAACTCATAATACAAAAACTTTTGCTTAATATGACGCTAAATATCTACATAAATGCATACATACGTATATATATATATATATATATATATATATATATATATATATATAAAAAAGTGATATCTCATATTAATCCTAGATTTTATAACTTAAACGGTATTTTTATTGGATATCTATATTTTAGCAAACGCTCTAATTATTTTTAAAACACTATATTTATTTATTGTAAATTTATTTATCAATTCAGACCTGTATACGAAAATTAATAAATATATAGTTTAATAAACAAATGGAACGTTTACTCAAATATTGGCCTCCACTAAAAATAACTTTTAAACAGTAAGATATATGAACATCCGCATACAAAGATATATGTGTGTGTATGTGTGTGTGTGTGTATGTGCGTTCCGTTTGTATGTGCGTGCATATATAAAGGGCATTCCGATTTTAATGTGAGTTAAGTTTAAGCATCTTTTATTTTTTTCTTTCATGTTTGGCGGGTATTTGGGCGATATAACTTTTCACACATAATTGCCCCAACGTAAATAACATGATCTAATAGAGAAATAAATAATTTTTAACTAATAAAGTGGATTATTTACTGTTATTGAAACACCATTATATATAATCCGACTTAATGAAACACTTCTGTGTGTGTATATAGGTGCGTGTGAGTTCATGTATGGTTAATATTGAAACAATGATATTTTATAACTATGACCGCATTTAAAGATTCCCAATATATAAACAGAGCTAGGGGAAAATAAAAGTGACTACTAATTCTAAACAAAATCTTTTTTATTATTTACTTCTACAGAGGATGCTGTGTATATCACGAACGCGTATGCAAAACAGAAAGTTTAGAAGAAATTGAAACCAAAAGGACACATAATAAAGAGACATTTAACATTTATAGGGAACATAATGAGAAACTATGAATTTTAAAGGACATATTGAGAGAAAGAGGCCCAGACATAAAAAGGGAATAACATACCTAACGAGCTTGTATAACTGGATGGTATAAAAACGTTTAGGAGAGACAGCAAAAAGGCAACATTTACCGACTGCTATATAGGATAGACATTTTTTGCGAGCAATAACCGCCAAAACCCTGAAGAGACTAGAGACAGAAAGAAGAATGCTAGTAAATGTTGATTATGAGAAATTCCTCCCTAGCCTACGGAAATGATCAAGCGTTTCCCCAGTGGTTTTCAAGAACGTGAACGTGCGATCTCCCCACTTCCATTACAGAGCCTCAGTCCTTTTAGTATCATTAGAAAGCTCTTTGAGACGATAATCAATACGAAGGAGAAAGGAACAAACTCTTCAGCGACGCGTAGTATTGGTTTCGATCAGCCCGAATAACTGCCGACGACGTAACTACAATCACTCACAAAATCACTGAGGCTCTTGACGACAAACACAATTTAAGGAACTTTGCACTAGATATCACGAAGGCCTTCGACAAATCGTTGCAAAAAGTCTCACTACAAATACCACCAGTTGTGGAATCGCTGGAATGATCTTCTCAATCATAAATCCTTCATAACTGGTACATCCATGAATTAGTTATCAATGGCCAGTTCTCCGGAGCCCTTGAGGTCAACAGAGGTCACTCCTTAGACCAACATTTTTTTTATCTACATTAATAATCTTCCTAAGAATATGCTCAGATCATTTGTAATTATCTATGACGATGATACGACTATATCAGGACCCACCTCTAAAAGTCTCGATGGTCAGAGATTGGCGACTGATCTCTACTTCGATCTTGCACAAACTACACAATGTAGAAAAGCTGGCTGATTAGTGGAAGTCATACATTGCTAAGGAATCAAGTAAAATGGTCGACTCTCTGTACCGCTCCGGTAAGTACATTTTTCCTAATGCTATTCTCTACATTTAAGAGTGCCAGATCAGACCAAAAATGGAGTACTGCTGTCATATTTGAGCAGGAGCTCCCCAGTATTTATAGCGTCCAAATGCGTCTCGCAGCCTTTCTGGGTGACGAATTATTCTCCACCTACCAAATTCTCTCTCACAGGCGGGATGTAGCAAGCCTCTCGTTGCTCTACCGCTACGTCCACGGAATGTACTCCATGGTCTTGCCGAAGCATACCTTCAAGGTAAGTACACACCATGGCACTTATGTAGTAGCAAACCACTCACATTCCCGCCGTATTGCATCGGTGAGAATTAAATTCGATTCGTGCAATTTCTTTCCGCTAACCACTACCCTATGGAACTGAATATAATCTTCTGCCTCGAGCATTCTAAAAGGTGAACCTCGCTATAAAAAATAATATTCCCGTATCCGAAAACCTAGAAAATCCAAAATCTTTTCAGATGCTGACACGTCCTGAATTTCGGTAACCATTGGGATGCTTCCTAGGTGATGTGCAGCTGTTGGAAGTGACGTCTTCTGCCCTTTGTGGAGGATCCACAGGCCAGAGACGTAGCCTAAGTTTGCACTCGTTTCTTTTTTTTTTTCTTTTTTTTTTTTTTTTGGTGTAGCGATCGTTAAAGCAACAACTTCGTTCCTGGATTACATACCAGGTGTTTCGTGCACAGAAAATGTATTATCCAAAATTTTTAAAAAGTCTTGCAGATACCCATATGATTAGTGAAAAGAAAAAAAAAGAAAGCATGCATGTTTATCAATAGCAATGTAAGTCAAACATTTGCAAAAACTACACTGTCTCTCCAGTTTCTAAAATCTGATGCAGAGATAATGTTTAGTTTTGTATATATATATATATATATATATATATATATATATATATATATATATATATATATATATATTTGTAAGTAGTGATCTTGTACACGTAAAGAGGGTACAAAACATTATTCTTTCGTGAAATATTAATTTAAAATTCATGTGAGCATTACATGTCTAGTGTCATTATCTGTATCTATTTATACCCAAAATTTATTGAATTTTATTTGAAATTAATTTCAGGAAATGTGTTATTTATATGCGACTACCTTCACGTTATGCGTATATTTTCTCTGTGTACTTGTATCTGTATATTTGTGTATATACAAGTATCTGTGTATTTGCGTGTACGTATATGTGTGTATGTATTGGTGACAATAATGGTGCATATTTTTGCCGATAGATTCATTTATATATATATATATATATATATATATATATATATATATATATATATATATATATATATATATATACGTCTCAGACTGTTAGAGCGAAAAAGTTTAGGCAGGAAAACATCATCAACGCTGGAAAGATCTATAACAGCTGCTGGGCCTATTTTCATGAAAAGTTAAACTGTTTTAATTGAAAGACTTAATAAATTACAACCGACGGTAGACACTGTCAGCTCGGTCAATGAATGGAAAAAAGGTTTTCTTAAAAAGAAGCGACTGATATTACCAATCGATTGCTATTAATCATTGATATACACTCACAAAAACATAAACGTACTCACAAAAGCACGTAAACACTAAAACCTTGCGTGTCTTCTCTCTTTCTATCTCTTTCTCAAACACACACACACACACACGCACACACACGTATCTATCTTTCTGTCTGTCTATCTTTCTATATCTATCTATCTATATTATATATTGTTGAAACTTGACTAATACATGGAATAATAATGCAACACAAAATGTACTTAGATCAAAATGTATTGAAACAAGAAAGTGTACGCAATATTTACATATAGTCTTTTGTATATTCCTGGGAAGACCGTTCCTGGAGAATGTGTTGACTGAGTCGCAGTCGGGCAGAGTCTTTGGTTGAATCTCTTGATTCCTCCCTGGCTTCCCGGTACCAACCATATTTATATGGTCGATACTCCACTATGCAAATTAGGTGGATCCTACCACAACATATATATATATATATATATATATATATATATATATATATATATATATATATATATATGTGTGTGTGTGTGTGTGTGTGTGTGTGTGTGTGTGTGAAAAGTATTTTTTAAATTTTAAAACCTCTACAATGAAACTGCTTTCTATTAATCCTCTGCTTTACATCAGACTAGCGTATGTTAACCTCCAGGATATTAACTCATGGAGCCTTTTAGGGTTGACGTTTTCTGTGACATGAAGAGGAACGATTATATTGTATGGAAATTGCTAAATCTGCGACTAGAAATATTCTTTCACTGTGTCGTGATAGACAATCTTTTTTTCGAGAAAATCTATTATATATATTTTATCTGTACAATTCGCCCATCATTCAAATTTTGCCTTTCAAATATCTATAAGAACACTGGATTATATATCTTACTGTTCTTTCTTTCTATATATATATATATATATATATATATATATATATATATATATATATATATATATATATATATATATATATATATTTATTTGAATTAAAAGCAGACTACATTAAGATTCCATGTAATAAGCTATTTCACCATAACCCATTTAACAGGGTTTTTTATCATCAGACTTTACTTCCAAAAGCTGAAATGAAAAATAAAGAGAAATTCACACGTTTTTGACGGACCTCATCAGGTATAAGTAAAATTAACGAAGTGAGGAAGTGAGGTGGGAGAGAGGATATGAGTGTGTCATATGTATCATTTCAATTTCCTATTTTTAACCCCAGTGTGTCGGCTAGATGTTGTCTTTAAAACCCAGTAATTTTTAAAGTTACTCCAAAATTCGCTTGAGGAGGAAATGGAACTAATGTCTTTAATTCAATTACAAATTTAAATTCGGGGCTTTTATTTTAGCTTCCATTTTTGAAACATGGTTAGAATTGTGTAGCGGAAAATACCATATTTTAAATCAATTAATTTATAATATTAATTCTCTGTAAATTTACATTGAACACTATTTTGTAAAAATAAAAAATATCTATAAGAACACTGAATTATATATCTTACTGTTCGTTATTTATATATATATATATATATATATATATATATATATATATATATATATATATATATATATATATATATATAGCTGTTCCAATAACAGAATTAAGTTTAAGCGAACAATGATTTTTTTTTTTTTCTTTCAAATTTAACAACTTAAGTCTGGCAATTTCAACGATGTAAACTTATCAATCAACCAACGTGTTAAAGTTATCAAAGCCGATTACGAAAATCACGTTCAAACAGAAACGCATTTCACGCACTTTGCGATATATTTTTGCGTTATTTTTGTTCAACATAATCGACAGTTGGAAAATTTTTTGTAAACTCAAGCTAAAGTGTGTCAGTGGCAGATGTGTAAACACTATTACGTGCTCGTTTACGCCGTTCAGCTGAAAACATTGCTGCAGTGCACGAGAATGTGTCCGAAAATCCACACACCGCTATTCGTCATCGCGCAGAGGAATTCAGCCTCTCCACAACAATTTTACATCGAATTATGACAAAAGATTTGTCTCTACACGCTTAAAAATTTCAATTGACACAAAAACTGAAATCTACTGACCATTTGGAGCGCCATACATTCGTCAGTTGTGTCCACGAGCAAAGACAAGCTGATGTGGATATTTCGCAAAAAAATCCTCTTCAGGTAGGAAGCCCGTTTTCATCTTCGTGGACTCGTTAATAAGCAGACTTGTCGCATTTGGGCTGATGACAATCCAAGGAAGATTGTTGAAAAGTCACTGGATATACAAAGGCTGACTTGATGTACCTTTTTTTGCTAGCGGAATCGATTGGGCAGTGCGTTTGTAAATGTGACCGTCAATTTTTGTAATTGGCTTCGATAACTTTACCACTCTGTTTGCTTAAGTTGTTAAATCTGAAAAAAAAAGAAAAAAAACTCATTATGCGCTTAAACTTATTTCACATTTAAAATCAGCCCACATTATTGTGAACACTCCATATATATATATATATATATATATATATATATATATATATATATATATATGAGAGAGAAAGAGAAAGAAAAGATGGAGAAAAGAAAGAAAGAAAGAAAGAAAGTGATACACACACACACTCACACTGAACACTCATATATATTTATTAAAATCGATAACTGAAAGCGTTGTTGGTAACTAATTAATTTTTACTTTAAATACAGTATAATATCGCTTAAATTTATAAAAGATTTAATGTAATAAATAAAGTTACCAATAACATGTTATGTTCAATAGTAAAAAAAAATAGATGCTGTTCTTTTCAATTTTCAGTGTAATTAATCTTTTAACAGGAAGCCCATCAACATCTTCAAATAATGCATTTATCTTTAGTCAGATTGGAATCGCTCCATTGTGATATTTGTAATCAACAAAAATGATCATGATCGCTCAGAATTCTGTTTGTATTAATGAATGAAATGGATGTCTGTAAAGGATGAGATTAAATTTTGTTAGATTAATCAATCTAATTAAATTATTTCCTGAAGTTTAATTTCTCACCCTAATGAATGTATCTGTCTTCGGGGCACCTGTATTGTCTGCTCAACATTATCTACAATTAGAATAATTAAAAACATAAAAAAAATATCATCTATTTTCAAAAGAAAAACATTCAAAGTTGTTGACCTAACCCACGTTACAAATTGACAAGGCGTAGCTTAATCAGAATTTATTGTAAAAACAAATAAATAAACAGTACGCCGGAAGATTAGTCACGTTTGCCAATTTTAAGGTGTTATGTATTTTCTTTCTGTCTAATTGACTTTTTGAAAGCGCTGTTTAAAAGAGAGAACTATGAAATAAAACAGAATCCTAGATTTATTTATAAATCTGAATTTGGAGACAGAGTTATGGATCATCGAAATTTCGGTTGCTATTGGTGACTCACTTCTCATTATCTAATTATTCTTGTAAACAAACCTAAGCATTGAAGAAGTTCATGCTTAAGTGTATTATTGGCGCTAGACGTTGATGTTTGAGCCCAGATTAATTTGAATGTTTCTTTACAGAAAAGCATAACTGTCCTCCCACTTAGTTCGGTGATATATAACCGCCTTCTCGCATCTCATTATTTGGATATGGGGTGTACTATGAAAGGCCACAAAATCAAACGTTCATAAAATATATGTTCTTTTATTTCTATAGCAGCAATCAATTTATATCGATATGTACGGATATTGTGATATATTAGAAATCTATATTTAATTTAAAAGGATCTGATTTGTCCGCTTTATTGGTAGAATAACAAAAACATCAGAACAGCGCAACGATAGTTTCGTTAGGCCACTATTTTTCCAATATTATAACTTGAAAAAATTTGAAATTCGCTCTTGAACTTCTTAACAACAGTAAGTGGAACTGTAACTGATTGGATGCACCAAGAATATAATGCTCTGATTTCTGTCTTTTCGTTTTTTGGCATACAAACATATTACTAAAACTGAAAAGAAAATAATATCAATATTGATGGTATCAGGAATAAAAAATTAAAACAATAAAATATGCTATAATAAATTAAATAATAAATTAATGTTAAAATTAAATTAATACAAGTAGTTAATTCGCAATTTTTTTATATGACTTTCGAAATAAATGAACATATTTATTCGGAACGTAGATGTATATAATACAATAAAATGCATATTATGAACCCTTAAATAATGGTAACTTTATTTATTTTATTATTATATTTAAATATAGAAAAAATATTGTACCAAAGCTTAATTTTATAGCGGTTATCGAATTGGAAATTAACTGCGTTTATTTTCACTTTTATGAAAGGCCTAAACACATCACTTTTCTCCCCAATAATGCGTTAAATAGCAGAAAGCATTGACTTGCTTACTTTGTGCACGAACAGGTCTAGCAGAAGTAAAACTAAATTCAAACTCTATTGGGTGTACGGTCTAGAAAATCAACACAGCAAAAAGTACCACAAGCTGTAGCATCTATCGCACAAAATCAAACATAATGAGACAGTGACTCTCTGTACTATACAGGAAACCTTCTAAGTACGGGATAATGTTATGAAATGTCTTGTTTTCTGTTACTATAATACATTCATGTCATGTATATTTCCAGACTGATTGCAACAACAAAATTTCAATATTGTAAGCATTTATGTTAGGAACTCCGTGCATAAAATCCTTAATAGTTAGAGAATTTTAGATTTCTAAAGTATAGATAATTTTATGTTTTAAACGTACTTAAATTGTGACTATCTATAGAGAATTTATTCATATTTAATATCAAACAGTAAGGAATAAAATTTTAATTAAATATAACCTAAATGATTACAATTTTGGCGGAAAAAATCGAGATGATGTTCCGACATCATATTTCTATATTATCAAAAATGTTATCGCCTTGTTTAATCTTGAACCGCCACGCTTTGACAAGCGCGTTAGCTAGCCGTTTGCGTGATTATATCGCACGCAGAAATCTTAAAACAGGTTTACTCACGTCATTCATATTTTTAGCAATTGATCCTTTCTAAACCCATGGAATAACATCAATATTTATATTATCAAAGATCCGTCGATATATTAAATCTATAGAGTTCATATAAATTATGATAAAAATTGGAAGATACTTATGGCAATCGAGAACATTTCCATGCGATAACAAACAGAATGTAATGTACTGATCAAAATAAACTATGCACACCTGGTCAAAATCTTAAGAGCAGATAAAGAAGAGTTAAAAATAATAAAACACTGTTACTTTAATCGAAATATATTTGCGAAACATTTACATTTAATTAGAAAATATAGTTTATCAACAAACAAGTGAACATTTTAAGCGTTTAATTGATTAATTTAAACAAACATTGAAAATATACATAACTAAGGTAGCGACATGTGTGCACTGTAAGATAAGCAAGAAGCACAATATCGAGACCACTGGTATGTGGTATGACCATCAACCAGACCAAGTTACCGCAAATAACTCTGTAACTATACTCTGGGATATCTTAATTCAAACTGACAGGGAAATAAATACCAACAGAATTGATAGGAACTTCCATAAAAGACTAGAAATTCAATAAGTGTATGCTAATTGACAAAGCAGTACCATCTGAGAGAAACATAAAAACAATCAAGAAATTGATAATTTGAACTCTACCAATAGTAATCGGAGCTTTGGACTCGTGAGAAAAGTAATGAACTATTTTACTAACAGTGTATCTGGTAACATCAACATAAATGTTGCCTAGAAAATCACCCTACTAGGATCATCTCAATACTAGGAAAAGTGCTATCAGTTAAATGACAATTACCCTCATAATTTGGACTCGGCTTTACAGGATAAAAAGCAGGAATGAAAACACAATCAATAATATCAATAATAATATTAATAACAAAAGAAAGTTGTTAAACCGAATGTAATGAATACCCAGAAACAATGGACTATCTTTCATCAGCTTGTAGGTATTATTATCCACCTGTTATAAAACATGCATTACAATGTGGGTCATTATATACACTAGAAAATCAGCAGCTTTGAAGAAAAGGAAACTGAAATACATTGGGATGAGCACCAGCCACACCTGATTTCAGACATAGGACTTGTAAGCATGTTATGAAACTTTACAATATACACAGGCATAACAATCAAATCTAATCGCGCAGATATAGTGATGAAAGGCCACAAAACCCGAATACGCTTTTTTATAGGCACAGTAGTTCCTCAAGACTGTAATTTATATTTGAACATCTTAACAAAACTATTAAATACAAGGATCATGAAGTGCAAATCTCAAATACGTGGCCCATGAAGATAGCCCTTATTCTAGTTGTAGTGGGTGCACACGGTTTGACTGGGAAAGTTTCTGATAGACTCATGTATGATAGACCTGGTAGCCCATGCCTTAAAGAAATACAACTAAATGTTCTGACCAGTATAGCTCACACCTTACGAAGACTTATCCATGCAAAATGTGGGTGGGTTTGCCCGTTTTTTTTTTTTAACAAATATTTTCAGTAGAAAATGTCATAATGCCATTTCTGACCTTAGGTCCCTGGTTGAAACCAGAATGGAAATGAGTAAACACCGGAAAAAATGGAAATAAAAATAATAATAATAATAATAATAATAATAATAATAATAAGAAGAAGAAGAAGAAGAAGAAGAAGAAGTAGCTCCTTTTTTCTTCCAGGAATGAGGTGTTCATGGCTGTACACAAGTTCCTGTGTTGTTTGACCTTTTGACTCATTACTGTCTGTCTTTTTCTTTGTTCCCATATCCTCTTCACATAGGTTACACGCATCTCTCTTTACCTGCAATAAGCCCGTGGAATGTTAGGTGACCTTTGCTCTTTCCTCCTTATACTTCCCTGAAAAAACCTAGCGGTCTCTATCTCTCTCTTTCTCTCGCTCTCTATCTCTCTATCACTCTCACTCTCTCTTCCCTCTCTCTCTTTCTCTCTCTCTCTCTTTCTCTCTCTCTCTTTCTCTCTTTCCGCGACATGAATCTGCAAATTCTTTGTATTTCTTACGTTTATTAAAATTTAATCGTTGCTTCCATCGACGAGTATTCGGAAGTAAAACCACATTTATATCGTTTCATGTCTCTTCACTGTCTGACAGGATATTACCCTGCATTCACACACATATACAAGAGTCGATATGAAATAGCAGCTCAACAAATATTTTTTTTGTTCTTCACGATATTTTCCTATCTCTGAAGACTTTCATTATTTTCTGGCTAGCATCTGCAAGATTATATACACCCTCGGATATTCGTCAAACATTATGTCTTCTGTCTTTTGTTATTATATTACGCTAATTGTGTACTTGCATGATTTTATTTTAAATACTACTACTGATAATAATAATAATAATAATAATAATAATAATAATAATAATACGATGCATTTGGAGAAAATGAAAATCACAAGATATTATCGGATTTCTTGGTCCAGACAAATCATGTCACTGAAGCAGAGAAAACCGACATTATTGTGACAAATAATGGAATTAGGAATTGTCAGATTATTGATACTGCTGTTGATTTCGAGACAACAAAAGACTCCACCGAAAACGAACAGATTAAAAAGTACCAGGATCTGTCTAGAGAGTTGCAGAATGTCTGAAATATGACTTTTGTAATTATACCTGTAATAATGTCTTCTTTTTGAAAACAAAAATAGAAATGAAAATTAGAATTAAATCTAAGATGTTAGAGCGCAGAAAAATCGCCTTCATTTATTTGAGAGGATTCTCTGCAAAGATAAGTTGACACGATGCCTCAAGAACAATAGTCCATTGATTAAATCTCATGTAGATACCAACACAATGAACGTAATAATAATAATAATAATAATAATAACCATCAGTGGCTACGCAGTGCAGGGTTGAAAGCTGAAACTTTAGGTTTTATCCTTGCTGCACAGAACCAATGGCTGTTAACTAGGAATTATCAAGCACATATACTAAGATATTGTGTTAGCCCAAAATGCAGATTCTGTTATAAATATCCAGAAACGATTGATCATCTTGTATCAGGTTGCACGATGTTGGCACCCACTGAATATAAAACCCGACATGACAGAGTGGGCCAATATCTGCACTGGAAAATCTGCAACTTCTACGAGAAGGAAACTGAAAGAAACTGGTATGAACACCACCCAGACCTGGTTACGGAGATAGGACCTGTTACAATTCTATGGGACTACACAATTCACACTGACAGAACAATCAAAGCCAACATCCCAGACTTTGTTATTAAAGACCACAAACAAAAATAATGCCTCCTTATTGATATGGCAGTCCCTGATGACTGCAGTGTATCTTTGAAGGTATTCAAAAAGCTGTCAAAATACAATGACCTTGAAATAGAAATCTCACATAATGTGGCATATGGGAACATCAATAATCCCTGTTGTAGTTCGAGCCCTAGGATTGGTTGGTAAAGATTCCAGTAGACTAACTGAAGGGATTCATGGAAGTCCATGCCTCAAAGAGATACTAATAGAAAGTATTCTTTTAGGATTACCTTCTATTAGTCAGTTGAACTTATAAACTCACAACTGAAAACAATATGTCAGTCTGAGAGCATTGAATTCTGGATAATAGAGCACCGGTTAGGATGTTAGACAGGTCATTTGAAAACGTACAATATAATTTGCTAAATAATTAGACATAGACGAGTCATCAAATGAAATATTTTCATTTAGTTTAGCATGCAGCTGTAAGAATAATTCGAACTCAGTTTATCAAATTACTTTTCAAAATGTATCATATTCTCCATTTAGTAAATTTGATACTATTTGTCGTAAGAATCACTGTATTTGTACCAACATTCAGACATCGGCTTCCATCGTCAAAGTCCTTTCAAAAACAATCATTTAAATATGAATAAGTTTGAAAAAGCGGGAATAGTAGAGAGGAAATCTGGATTAAGTTGTCACTTGAAAATAAAATCATACGTGAAACTTATGAGACACTTTGTTCATCCAAGAGATAAAGGTTAATTGGGCGAATACTTTTGAAAATGATCATCGATATATATATATATATATATATATATATATATATATATATATATATATATAAAGAAAGAACAGTAAGATATATAATCCGGTTTCTTATAGATATTTTTATTTTTACAAAATAGTGCACAATGTAACTTTACAGAGCATTAATATTATAAATTAACTGATTTAAAATATGTTTTTTCGCTACTCATTTCTAACCATGTTTCAAAAATGGAAGCTAAAAGCTTCGAATTTAATTTTGTAATTAAATTAAAGACATTAGTTCCATTTCATCTTCAAGCGAATTATCGAGAAACTTATTTTTAAAATTACTGGGTTTTAAAGGCACCGCAAAAACTCATAATTCATGTTTCCAAGGATACATAGAAATCCATTCATCCAGACAAAGGGTGGTTGCGAGTTATTGAAGAACATGTCATATCATTTGTTGTAATTATTGTTATAATACATGTTATAATTATTGAAGAACATGTCATATCATTTTTTGTTTTGTTCGAGTCCAATTATTACATGATTTTTCTAGTTTTACTGTTACACGCGGTATATATAAACAGCCGCACACACACACGCGCGCACACACACACACATATATATCTATCTATATATATATATATATATATATATATATATATATATATATATATATATTAGTCAAATGAATGATAAATTGCAAAAAATAAATTATGTGTAACATGTTTCGGCCTCTAGAAGGACTTCGACGCACATAAGTAATGTATGCTTTTTGATGGAATTATATATATGAAGAAGAGGAAATTATAGATATCAAACAGCAAGAGTCGGTTATAATTATAAATATGCTAAACATGTTGACACGCATTTATAATTTAATTTTTCTTTCATATTTGTCTGGGATATTAGTCTAACCGATTTAATGTATTTACCTTATGATTCTTGTCAGGAAAGGTGACATGTAAAAATTAGACACAAATGATCAAGCACATTCAGTCCACTTTCCCATTAGTGCATTTATTTAACTTTTCAATGGATTATCACAATTTGTGATGCTTAATAATAAATTGATAAAACTAAAATTATAAAGGAATCCGAATGAAATCGATTAGACTAAATGCCGATGAAATTCTGAAAATTAATTTAAAATTATATTTTCAAATTTCAACGTCCCAACATTTTCTCATCTGATTTCATATATAACCAACGCATGCATTATTATATATATATATATATATATATATATATATATATATATATATATATATATATATCGCTCTGTCAGCAAACAACATTACTTTAGTCTGATGAAATATCTTGATTTGTGTTTGTGTTCACGTGTGTGCTTTCCCGAAAACTTGTGAACGTGGTTTTATGTGGAAGATTTGAATCAGTTTACATGCATTTTCCATATCAATTGATTCAGTTTTGAATAGTGATCTGCTTTCAAACGTAGGAAGAAAATACTTTTAAAAATATTTTGGAATTCTTTTCATCACGTCCATTTTCTTTATTTTTATCTGCACAATTTTATTCCGTTGGGTTAATTATTACATCATCAAGATTAACAGTCGCAATAGGGATTGACCGATCAGATCTAGAGGATGCAGTTCTTCTGGCTGAAGGAATACTAGGACAAGCATGTTCTTTTTGTTTCTTTTAGCTATATTCTTGATATTCCGAAGAGAGACATGGCATTTGTAACTTTGTAATATCTGTTCAATCAATACCTTTGGAAATCCAAAAGCAATGCTTTTTTCGGATGTTTTTCTGTTCTCTTAATTCATAAAAAATTTACGAAGACACATGGAGATCGTCAGATTATATCGTGAAATAGGCGTCAGTGGCATTTTTAATAAAACTTGTTATATTTTGTTTTAATGCATTTTTCTATAAATATTCCAAATTATGGAAAAAAATATCAGATAATTCTTGACACACTATCATCTTCTAATTTATATATAAAGAAAATACTTTAATTACTATCACTTCGTCAATAACATACTGATCTTTTAAGTGATGTTAGAATATGTATCTATCTAATAATAGCCGAGTTCCCTTTCTACATATTCTGATCCTAATGATATGACTTAACGCCTATGTCAACCTGTCATGTATAATCTTTTGATACAATATCTATTATTTAAAGCCCGCTTAATATATATATATATATATATATATATATATATATATATATATATATATAATTATTTATTTAAAAATATGTTTCCAACACGCTGCATAAGAGTTATTATGTTTCAAAACAAGAGACGAAAACTTCAATATAATTATTTGAATTAAATTGAATTAAAGTACTAAGCTCCGTACCATCTTCAAGTGAAATTTTTTTGGGAATTTTTTCACACACACACACACACACACACATATATATATATATATATATATATATATATATATATATATATATATATATATATATATATATATAATCTAACAATTTGAAAACTACATTGGAAAAAAATCCCGTTCACATGAACGTAGTCAAAAAAATAAACTCCATTCCGTTGGTGTTCTACTGGGGTCTGGTAATAATACATTCAGTTATTCCTTATATATATATATATATATATATATATATATATATATATATATATATATATATATAAAACACGAGCAAAATCTCTTGCAATCTTAATCTTACTATATCTCAGATATAAAATAGGCGTTATTAAATGTTCCTTATGAGAGCGCACGAGAATTCATCCTCTCGCCCGCGTTTCTTTAAAGAAATAAATACCGTGTAACAAACGTTTGTTAATAACGGCTTGTTCTACAATCTTATAGATTACCATATTAGACTTTTTTCTTTCTAACTTAATCAGTAACTACACTGTACATCACTATTCACAAAAAAAAAACAATAGCATTAACTTTTCTACAAAAATCAAATTCATAGTACGTATAATGAAGACGAAATTTCACTTAGAAATATCATTAAGTGATATACAACTCCAGTCGGCAAAAAAAAAAGCCAAAAATCAAATTATTTATTATAAAAAAGTTAAAACCTCTAAACTGATCGTTACAAATAATAATTCACATGTAAGAACTAAATTACAGAGAAACAATATTATTTCCGAATTTACATGACCCTTCAGAATGTGTTTTCCTGACCAATCTAAATTTATAAATAATCCTACAACATGCTTAAGAAGAAGCTTCGCATTAGATCGCTTTGACAATAGCTCACTTAGTACTCATTTGGATACACATGGAGACCTACCAATCTATATACGTAACATACTCGTTGATAATACAAATAGCATCATCCACATGTTGAAAACATTAATGGAAGCATTTTTAATAACATAGAAAAAGCCAACACTTAATAATATCAACGATGAACATGGCCATAATAGGCTAACCCTGTTTGGAAAATAATACATTCCTATAACTCTAGATACATGCATAAAACACTAAATATATTCAGGTAAAAGTAAAATAAAATTTCTCCATAGTAATGGCTAAAAGTAAAGCTGAAACTGCTTGGAAATTATTCAGACAATTTTTAGATAAAGAAAAATACATAAAGAAAAGAATTATACAAACAGATGAGAAATGAAATAAAAAAAAAACTTAACCACTGCACCTTTCTAGCCGTTTTCAACGAAACTTGCATAAAAAAGAGAGATTGTGGTTCAAATCACAAATATATATATATATATATATATATATATATATATATATATATATATATATATATTTGATTTTATTAAATTCTTACAATTTAGCTTTTATGAAAGAATTGAAAAATGTACAATAAAATCCATCAATTCTTTATATATATATATATATATATATATATATATATATATATATATATATATATATATAGCTTAATCGATAGTTTGACGTGCTGCGCACACCTGTCATATATGACTGGATATAAGTAATAGCTAAAATAGTTGGAAATTGGCAGATAATGACAAATGAAATTACAATAACTCCCCACCTTGAATAAAAGAATAAAGCGTCAATTTCCGCAGCTTCCTAGTTAATTTGATTAGAAAAGACTTTACAATCGGAAAACCGTCTGCAAATTTCAATTGTTGCGGAAATGAAGGCCGGGACTGTTCAGTTAATCTTTGATAGAAAACTTTTTTTTATAATGTATAGTCGTTTAAATAGATGTTAGTCTGGATAAATGCAGGATGTTCGTTCGTATGTGAATGCGTCAGAAGTTTCGAAAACACATTTGAATTACAGATACTTTAATGCCGATGCGTTCTCCCATAGATATGAAATGAAAGCTTGTCACACATAAGGCACACTCAGGTATACAGACACAATCTCAAAGACATACATTCCTGTGTGTATATATGTGTGGGTGCGGTTTTTGAAAGATCGATCAACTTCCTCATATGTAGTCACGAGACTAGTATAATAAGTTTTAGAATCGTTCTTTCTGTGACCATGCACAACTTCGTATAAAGCTAAACATAAAATCACAATGATTATTAACGACATGGAAAGGGAAATAGCCAATCCCTGCTCGAATTTTTGTCGTGTTATCTACGTTCATTCACACAAATAGAGAAATGTATAAATACATCAATTTTTCTAGTTAACTCTGGGTTATATAGTAGGTCTAAAATGGCTTTCTTGTTTTACGGCTACCACAAGTGTAAGAGGAGGAATTCAACCTCGAAAGAGTTAAGGTTAAATTGCCTGTGACATACAACAGCTGATATTTATGTTGTTGCATAAGTGATCGTTTATTCAGATGAAGGTAACATTTAAAAATAAATTTATTCTAGAATATCATTAACAATATTATCAAGTTCTCTTTATAACTAAATATTAATTATGGATTTCATGTTTAGAAGTTGTTATGAGTTTCTCCGTAAAAATATCATCTAGTTACAATTCTTGTCTCATAATATACAAGAATGAATGCCGTGAAAGGTATAAAATTGCTGCCATTAACAATTTCACATAAAATTTTAAATGAAACTCATCTAAATCAATTTATTTAAAACACTGCGTAACATAAAGTAAACAGATATTAACAACGATATTTCTACTTATAGTTTTGGCAATCATATCAGATTTTGTTTAAAGAACAATCATTTTACTATAGAGATAAGATTAACTATTATGCCATCCATATATTTTACCGAAAACTAATCAACTATAGATAAAAAAATGAAATTGCAATATAAATAATAATATAGTCAAATAAAATAATCTGTAGATAAAAAGATACATTAAAAATATATTATTTACTTTTCGAGGTACCCGGCGTTGCCCAGGTGTACATAGCTGCAAATGTATGACAACCCCACCCCTGTATACCTTCACCCCTGTTTAAAAATGTTTATCTGCGTCCCAGCTTGGATGCATCAGCTGTTGGAATACTAAGCTAGACCCACTTCATTTTTTCCGGTATGATTGATTGTTCTTAATAAAGTAATTACATCGATAAAGACTTCTTGTGCTGTCGTTTTGTGGGGTTATATTGTTTCAATGTTTTAAATATTCAGTAAATTTCCTATGACCATGATAAATTTCAAATGGTATGGTAATGTTCACAAATCTAGTAATCAAAAAAATAAAAAAAATAAGCAAGGATGAATCTTCAGAGATTGATTCAATTGCAAGCGGAAATGCGTCAACACCTCCTCCTTCTTCCTACGTTTAATGTAAAGCTGGGGATAATAACAGTTTTTTTTTTCGGAAATGCTTTTATTTTTAACGCTTCAATAATTTTGTTCGAATGCCAATATAGGATGTAATCATATGTAGAATCTATTGGTTAAATGCCGAGTTTATCGCACATTTCGTGCACTTAACTGAAATAATATAAACCAAATATTCCCACAAGACAATTTGTGCCATATGTAATTTACATGGAAAATTTTGAAAGCATCGGATAAAAATCCAGGGAGTTATGGCCGTAAAACGGGTTATTTAACAGTTTTCCGTCTTACCCAGAGAAGCGAGCAGTTTTAAACCATCATATTTCTTGCATGATGACAATGTCGCAAGAAAATTATCAAACACTCTACATAAACCTCGTAACATGACCTATGTATTGCCGTAAGTGTAAATAATTTCATCTCATTCAGTAAAAAAAAAAAAAATCATCGCGTATAGCTTTGCCTCGTTTTTTGAAAAAAATCGTACCCACATTTTCTGCCAAATCCCGGGCTGGTGCTGGAGATTAAAACGTTGTTCTTGACCTAATTTGGTAAATTTGCAACATTTTGCACAATTTCTTCGAAATCGCTCGAGAAATGTGGATATGCATGAATAGCATACACACTCACAAATACCGTCTATATCTTGTGTTTTATAGTTATAGATTATTTTAAAAATTAATACGATTATCGTAATTATCAAAAATAATATCTCACAATACCCACCTCCAAAAATAAAAACCTACATAAGACTAATGTAGTTGATGAAGTTATTGCCAGATAGGAGATAGCAAAAACAAAAATAACAAAATATGTCTTATATAGTTTGCACAGCAACCACTCTTTCAGGCAGACACATGATATTTATTTGAAAAGTCCAATTCGAAAATATATGTATATAAGTACCAAAAGAAATGTAATATTTTTAGACTACTTGCTCTCATTTGAAAATAATAAATACTCCGTGAATACAACTGCAAAATAAAGATACTAAGAATTATAGAAACGATTTACAATCAAATAAAAGCAATCATCCTTATACTTGACAATATATAAAAAGAGAATTATATGACATTATACGTTGGTAAGATGAAGGTGAAGATAATTCTGAAAAAGTTCGATGAGTTTAATGATGAATACAAAAGTACAGCTTCTCAAAAACTAACTGATAGTTTTGATACGAAAAGAAATTCCGAATTTATTGGTGAGGTCTTTTGTCTCTACATGGAGGCCTACATCAAGTGCCTTGAGGAGGTAGTGATTTTCTGCTTTAAGTGGCTGGTCCTAAAAAACACTATTTCTGGCATGACCACTCTGTACCATATCACACAAAGAGGGAAAATTTCTGCGAACACACCATCCCTTACATCTGGCCATCTAACTCCTCAGACTGCAACTCCTTGATTATTATGTGTGGGGCACAGCTGAGAAAGAAACTAACAAAATTCATTCTGAACTAAAGGCGAGGATTATTGCAGTATTCAGCAACTTGAACAAAGAGACCGTCGCAAAAAGACGTAGGAGATTCCTAAGCCGTCTGAAGGCCGTAGTTGAAGCCAATATCGATTTTATTGAATAAATTTACCATTTATCTATGACACATGTGTAACTAGAGATTTAACTAAATTAAATAAAGTTTATGTTGAACAATAAAGTATTTAATAATCAAAATTCGAAAACGACATTCAAACGGATGTAGATTTTATAACAGATTTCACAAAGTTTCACAAATATTCAATATGCGCACCGCCAGTAATATAACGCACATCAAATCGGTTGTCCAGCACTTGTCAAACGCCCTGTAGCATGTCTTGCGTAACATTCTCCATTGCCTCAGTGATACGCTGCATGTGTTCATCTAGGCTCTTAGTAAGAGAGTGATATAAATCTGTCCATTTTCATATCTCCTGAGAAAAAATTTACGAGGAGACTAGTCAGTTGAATATGGTGGGCATTTAAACGGCAGATTCCTGGGTATGACGATAAATTACAACTGGCAGAAAGGCCTCTAAACGGGAGATTGGAAGTTTTATGGAGCGGGGAAATTCTTCTTCTTAATTGCTGTTGTTCCCACGCCCACGTTGACATGGGGTGGTAGATTCTGGTAGTGTCCCAGACACGGGCAAACAAAAACCCTCAAACAGAAATATCAACAGTACAATTTTTACAGTAAAATTTGTAACAACACATTTTATGATCTACAAAATATATTTCTAAAAATATACCTTTATTCTTAAAGTATAAAATTAGGCGCACAATATTTAGATTTCAGCATTAAATACACCATACAGGTTTATATGCTGCCAAACAAAATCGACCAAAAGCAAATTGTTAATATCCCTGTCCCGCAAGATACATCTTACTGATAAATTCTCATTGCGATAAGTCAGCACAGTCAACTTAATTCAATTTCAATGTGCAATACACGCTTAAGCGGTCATGTATCGAAAGATACATGAAGGACGGGGGCAGATTTGTTTTTTCCCCGCAGTAGGGTGTCATTTCTTTCTGCGGTAGACCAATTACTAGATTTTGGAGTAATGGATAGCGGCTCGGATTGAGGAATCGGAGAGCCGAGTTCGAATTCAGTCAAATCCATTACATACACTTACGTGATAATGCACTTGGAGAGTTATGAATCCACTTCTCCCCCTCACCAGCAGGACAGAACATGTTCTATACATTTTTTTAAACGTTCTTATAGTAAGTATGTGTTTGTATTACACACGCACATATGTATTTGTTATCATTTGAGCGAGAATTGGCTGACCTATTAGATTACAAAATGAAGTAAAATTTTTGGGACACTCCGTCTCTCTCTCTCTCTTTCTCTCTCTCTCTCTCTCTCTCTATATATATATATATATATATATATATATATATATATATATATATATATATATATATATATATATATATATTTTTGTGTGTGTATGTGCGTGCGTAATACAAACATACTATAAAAACTGTTAACAACTATCGAGAAAATTGTGAATATGAATGATTCTAATCATTCAATAAGTCATACGGCAATTCACGTAACTCTATGGATAAGCCACACAAAGTCACGAAAATATTAAAATAAATAATCATATTAATTAGTTAGCATTATGCTTCTCATATACAACGTTTATTATTTTGTATTATATATATATATAAAAATAAAAATATATATATAATAAGAAATGGACAAAGTACGACAATTTATTTATTAAAGACATTTTTATGTTTAACGTTCTTTTTATAGATACAAGTATTTAAGTAAATGCTCTGTTTATAATAAACAGTATTAAATAACATTTACCGACCTGAATGTCCGAGAAATTTTCATAGAAAATATTCGTTCTTTGACAGGATTCGAACCGGCATCCTATACGGAACCGTCATTTACGCTGACGTGCCTTACCGATCGGCCACAAAGAAGTGTTCGGTAGACAAGGTCGAATTTACTGCTTATAAACTTCAATCTTCCATGAATCTCGTACATTCATAACTGCTCTGACGTATCAAATGTAAGTGTATTTTGCATCGACAAGATTATGTTTAATGCGTAAACTTCCTAATAATTTAATCAAAATATATTTGTGACCTTAAATATCGGTATTGAATACGCTGCAAAATCATAGTATAACTGCCTTCCATTAAAATTTGTGTTTTACTTTCTTGAGCTCACGCTGTTTCGAAAGTATATATTTCAATCATATGGGAGAATACCTCAACCATGTCAGTACGTATATACGTTTAATCTACTAGATTGCTAAGCTTTAACATTGAGGGAATTCATACAAACTGATAGTATCTTTATTCTCGTAACCCCAAGGAAATGCAAGCAGACTCAATTTATCTGTAAATGTTTCTGACCTCAGGAAGTCAAGATTTGTCGGATTTTGTGTGTGGCTATACTGATGGTAGATTCGAAGGCATAACGACTTGCTATCAGCAATTCGTGTTTCAAATGTCAATTGCATGATGGTTCACTTCATGCCACAAGCTCTGAGTCCTTGTCCGTTTATGCCACAAGCTCTGAATCCTTGTCCTTTGAGAGGACAATTCTGTAGAAAATAGAAATAACTTTTATTTGAAACTGACAAGTATAACAAGGTGAAATCGAACTCAGGTCCATTTTACAGAAAAGCATCTTCCAGTGGTAATTGATTAATTCAACCTAAAATAAAACCAGTTTTCAGAAAATTTAACATCTTTTAGAAGAAATACGAAATTCAATTGACTGTTTGATTGTTCGGCGTTAATTACATATTAATTCTGCCCATTATTTCATGCCGAAAAGAGCTCTTTTTAAATATATGTCTTGTAAACAATTTCTGGATGGTTTATTCCATGAAAAGTTACGCCTTCAGATTAGAGATATTTGCATCTATTATTTGCAGTATAGACCAATTTATTTCAAAATGGCTAGGGTAGTCTCTAATTGTAATTTCTTGAAAAAATTCTCTAGACTATTTATGTTATAAAATCAACCTTTAAGAGAAAAGTCACTACAATCGGTTAGAATATATATTTACAATATATGACATTCTGTGGGTTCTGGTCGACATTCGTCTTTTAGGAGAAATGAGTGTGTCCTATTCTGATTCAATGTATGATAACTTCTTACTTCCGGCTAAGTCTGGGACCATGATGACATTCTGCTAGAATTTGCTAGCAAGGTTTGTTTTTTTTAATTTTTTTTATAATCCATAATTTAAAAACTCCTTACAAGTTTACATAGGTGATTTTCAAATTTGATATATTCATTTGTCGGGATCACTTTGCTACCATCTCAGGTATTTCATTTCCCACATTGTCGATATCACTCGATACACAACGGAAGAGAATATTTTTTGTTATTTGCGCAAATTACTTAACATCTTTAATAATTCAGCTATTAAGGAATAATATGTGTTTTTGATTCTCAGTCATTTATGTACCTTTAATTAATCTGAGAAAAAACTATGAAGTTGTTTATTGCCTTCTCTCTTACGATCTCTAAAGCTAAGCCAATAGACTTTAACGATGTTCTTTGAGTCATCACTTTGTACAGGGTGCGATAGATAATTTGTCGTCTAAATTTCGTGAAAAAGGGAAATAAAAGTGATATCTCATTGTGACAGATCTAAATACCTAAATTAATCAAAATTTATCCTGAAATACTAAAGAGTAAATCTGTTCAATAAAATAACCAATTGCTTCAACCAGGGAGGATTTCGGAATCTCCTGCAACTCTTCTGCGTTGTGCTCCGACTTAACATGTCGCGCCTGAAGTTAAGGCAAAAAAACTCATCATTGGCTCAGAAACAACGTACCGATCCGTGACTTAAGGTACAAAGACAATCTCGCTCATGTACGTCAGGACTAAACGACCAATTAAAAGAAGTTGAGTGTAACGATGGTTACTCGGGGCAATATACGTATCCCCCACACCCAAAGGGCGGAGGCATGCAACTGCCAAGTTATATGTTCAGAAAAAAAACAGGCTTACAAGGAAGATGCATTATGGATCAGATGGATGATTGGGAATGGGAAACAGCTATAAATTCGTAACTTAGTATAAGTATAATGAACTTAGTCTAAGTACCAATATTCATTCTTTTAGAAAGTCGACTGACAGACACCAACGCAATGTTTACCACGCTGGTAAACTTTGATTAACTTTAAGTGTGTCGATAGTTAAAAATAAAGAAATGGACAATTAAATTATGCAGACGTGCCACCCCAAACAGGGAAGTACAGCTTCTAGCACACAAGCGTTTTATTGGGTTTCTTAGGAATTAGAAACATAAACAATTTTAATGAGGAGAAAGTAAACAGAAATCAGGAGGGCAGTAGATACAGATTGACATTAAAATTGGTTGGAAATCAAGGAGCCGAAATGGAGTTCCACAAGCGGGAAAAGAATCACTGTAGAAGTTACGAAGTGTCTCACTCGACACAGTGAATCGACTTTCGTAGCAGTTGATCTGTCGATGGATTCAATGTAGTCTTTCCACTTCATGTCAGTTGAAAACGATAGCCTGGGAAGTGACAACGAGTCGTTATCTTGGGTCATAGCATCAGCCATGATGATAGAAGGCAGAGTTTCTCAAGTTGCTGCTCTCTGTTTTCTTTATAATGGAAAGAAGTTTAGATTTGGAGGGTTAAAATTAACAAGCCATCTCTTTCCCCAGTTAACGGCTGTCTTGATGTCGTTTTGTGACATTGGCTGCCATTTTGACCTTGTGTGATTGATCAGCCTTACACTAGAGGAAGAAGTAAATGGTAGTTTCTTCAACGTAGATGCCAAGTTGAGAGATGATGTCATCGATGAGTTAGTACGATGTAGACTAGTGGGCGTTCAGTATAACATTCATTTCACGATTTGAGAGTAATTACAAAAATGTGCCCGGAGTTACCACAGATTTTCAGTTAGTGGAAAAAACCTGAATGCCAGACACTCTCAAATGTTTGCGAGATGTCCACTGCTGCAGCCCGGGCCTCAATGTTTATAACCAAAACCAATAAACTCTTCTTGCAATTATCACAATAGTACATCAGCAGTTCATCTGGAGAAACGAAAGCCGTATTATTTATTTGAGAAAAGGTTCCATGATGAGAGATGACGAACAATTTCAGCGTTGATAAGAGCTTCTAGAAGCTTCCCAAAACAGAAGCATACGGCTTACACGCCGACAGTTGGACGAGTCAGACGGTTCAGCAAAGTTCTTAAAAACTAAAACAACACACGATGAATTCCAGCAAACTGGAAAGCAGGAGGTAGCTAGGCATTTATTATAAATTTTAGAGATTACCGGAGCTATTTTGTGCGTACATTTTTCAATGAGTGTTAAAGAAATACCATCGGATCCACATGCTTTGTGGGGACCAAAGTTAACGATGATAGCATAAAATATGGAAGGGGTTACATGCATACAACTCAACGGATAATCAGTTCTTAGCAGTAAGTTATCCAGTGATACTCAAGAAGAGTCCAGAAGATTGTTTGATGAGAATTTACGGACAAAACATTCAGCTTTATCAGCAGATGATCATAACAGCTCAAATGTATTGAACCTGGGGGTGATAGAGAGCTTACACTTATTTATTACCTTATTAGAGAGACGCCACGAGTCACGAGACTCAAATATTTTAGAGGCAATGCAGCGCTTCATTCCCTCAGCAAATAGGGACTTCGAGGACTCGCTTACATTTGTTATGGAGTGGCATATAGGCTCCTGTTATGATGGGAGCTGTCACGCTAGTACAGAGGAAAATATTGGTTCCTTTGTGATATGATGGCAGAGCATGCATGTTTCAACCATAGAAAAGGTTGCGGTTTCACCTGGTATTTCCGAGAAGGCTTGAAAGCTCCCATGCCGCCATTAAACGTAGAAGAATCGTCTGTGAGCCATTTTAATTTTGGGTGGCTGAAGATGTCAGTCCAAGAATCGTGATGAAGAAAATCCCATAATGAGTCACAATCGGCATGCTGGTACCGGAAATTAGTCTCACGGATATATGTTTCTTGTTTACTGGATGCTTGACAAGACATATCAATAATTACAACAGAGATGTCCGAATTACCAAGAGGGCAGTATTAGGAAGAAAGATCACGGCCAGGAGGTAAGAAATAGATCCAACAGAGACGCATGTTTCAAGTGAATTAAACCTGAACATCGCCACTTGTTTCACTAGTCAAGTGGGGTAATTCCCGATTTGGGTGAAGAATTGGGCAATATTAACATTTAACGTATGTATACCGGCACGATCATTATCTTGAAAATATTTCAGCCACGTGTCATGGTGATCATTAAAGTCACCGAAGACAAAAACGTTCGCAGATGGATGTTGAGAAAGTGCCTTTCATATATATATATATATATATATATATATATATATATATATATATATATATATATATAAATGAATACAGAATCCTTTAAAATCTATTCGGTCTGGTGATAATTTCTTTCGAGGACTCAGATGTTCATATCTTCAAACCAATTTTACAAATATAAATGAAGTTCAATTTAATCATACACCAGGAAGAAAATGGGAAGGAGAGAGAAAAGGGCAACATGGAAATGTTTTAATATGAAAAGGGGAAAGAAAGAAAGGTAGAGAAGGACAGAGACTTCAATTTAATTATTTTAAGCGGAAGAGAAAGAGAGATATACATGATAAGGTGAAAATAGAGTGAGAGACGGAAAAAAGCAGTGAAGTCAGTTGACAGGGTGACCCAGAAAATATTTTTTCCGTGACTTGACAACTTAAGAAACAGGGTAGGTGAAGGGGGTGATCATATTCAAAATACGTACATTGAAACTGTCTAGCCATTTTAAACGGCGAAACAGTCATTAGCACATAATAACCAACACAAATTTAACAGAAATAATTAATAATAATAATAATAATAATAATAATAATAATAATAATTAAAATATTTGTCAGCATTATAAAGAAATGACATCATTTTAAAAAAATGTAAATTTAAAATATATAAAAAAAAATTAAATTAATAAAAAAATAAGGAAAGGGTAATTTTAACTAAAAATCATAAAATGCAAAGTGTTGTATGAATATATATATATATATATATATATATATATATATATATATATATATATATTTATACACGTTTCATTAAATAATATAGACAAGTGTTGTCTATTTATTTTATGTAAAATTTTTTGTATCTTCTGATAAGTTTGATAATATTATCATTAACCGAAAAAAGAAATTCACAATATTTATCCATTATTTTTTAATGTAATCTAAGCTTTCGGCTTACTCAAGCCATTATCAAAGATGTAATTACAAACATATCAAACAATATACGGACACGACAGTGATGATAGACTGTCATTGTTTTGTTTACATAGTGGATCACTAAGCAACGATGAACACGCGCATATAAGACGCTAGCGGGGAGAAGAATCATTGCGAAGTATTAAGTTGGATATACTAGATTTAGCGATTTGCAAAAAACCAACATAGTTTATAAATTCAAGTGCCCTTTGGGAGAGTGTATCTCCAACGAATTAAATAATATTTATGTTGGTCACACCACAAACTCGCTTTCACGACGCTTGACACTACATTTTAATGAAAACTCTAACATTTTTAGGCATTTAAAACAACATGCCTGCCCGCACACACAATTCCGTAAAATACTTGTCGAAAACACAACTATACTTCGACATGAAAACAATAGACAAAAACTAAAAATACTTGAAGCATTATACATCAAACAGTTAAAACCCAACCTAAACAAAATCAACTATGGAATCTCTACAAATATTCTTAAATGTCTATAATTTCTATAATTGGTAACAGAAGCCATTGGTTTATACCAACGGCTTTCCTTATTTCATTCTACAATTCACTCTCGTGTAGTCATGTGTGACGTCATGAGATGCGGTGCGATTTTCGCTTCGAGCGTCTTATATGCGCGTGTTCATCGTTGCTTAGTGATCCACTATGTAAACAAAACAATGACAGTCTATCATCACTGTCGTGTCCGTATATTGTTTGATATGTTTGTAATTACATCTTTGATTATGGCTTGAGTAAGCCGAAAGCTTAGATTACATTAAAAAATAATGGATAAATATTGTGAATTTCTTTTTTCGGTTAATGATAATGTTATCAAACTTATCAGAAGATACGAAAAAATTTTACATATAATAAATAGACAACACTTGTCTATATTATTTAATGAAACGTGTATAAATGAAAATATGCTGCCTAAATACACACAATATATATATACATATATATATATATATTAGCATTTACATTTGCATTTTTCAGTTTTTAGACACTTACAATAGTGCTTTATTATCTTACTTTTCTTTCTTTCTTTCTATCTATCTATCTATATATATATATATATATATATATATATATATATATATATATATATATATATATCCACTGCTACTAGAATATAATTAACCCCCGATGTAGAGCTCATCACGTTTATTGATTTTATTTCTTTTCAACTTTATCAGATAATGTCAGTACATGGGGTTCAAATATATATATATATATATATATATATATATATATATATATATATATATATTGTTGCGTTGCAGTTAATAAAGCATAATAGTCATTTTCAAACAAAATACCAATTCTATCTTGCAATTCACCTACAGAAAATAGCACAGATGGTCCATTATTCCATGATAATTTAGTTATCGAATTTGAAAAGTGTTTTGATTTAAATCCCGATTTCAGATTTGCCGTAGGAAAGGAAATTACTTTATTCTCCTCTCGCACGATGAACCAGTTCATTCCTTCTATCCCCACAGTATATACACCCGTCATACAATTACACAGAAGCACACACACACACACATCTATCTATCTATCTATCTATCTATCTATCTATCTATCTATCTCTCTCTCTCTCTCTCTCTATATATATATATATATATATATATATATATATATATATAAAACATTTTTCTGAGTTTTGATTAAATTCTTAACCAGAATTAAATCACTATAAAACAGCTGCCAATTTGCATGGTTTCTAGATCATAAATACTGTTCCCCTTATTATTCTGAGTTGAGGTGAGCTGTTCGAAATATTTGAAAATCTATGCAACTTCGATATTACTATAACCTGTCATGATTTAAATATTTTGACAGCAACTTGATTTTCAAAGGAAGTCATACACATACTCTCTTCTACAGTCTCTCTCTCTCTCTCTCTCTCTCTCTCTCTCTCTCAAACACACACACACACACAAATCTGCTGTCGCCGCACTCTCTCTTTTCTACAAATACTTTTATACTGCTACGACGAGCTACTTTAGTTAGTTCCCAGTCTGCATGAATTTAAGCGTGCTTCATGGCTTGAATCACGGCTCCACCCGTTTACTGTCGAAACGGTTAAATATGACCGTCTCTTCTACTCCAATACATTCATGTCTCGCACATCCCGTCTGTGGAATTCCTTTCCTATTACTTGTTTCCCTGAAAGCTATAATCGCCACCTATTCAAATGCAATGTAAATCAACATATCCAGATGCGCTGACCTATTCGCTGTCTTTCTCTTCATCCTTTCCTCCATTACGCCTCTTTAATCTGGCTCCCACTCTGTAACTCCTTGCGTACTAGTGGCATCACACCTGGCTTGGGGTAAAATGCTAAAAAAAAAAACAAAAAACAAAACAGTTGCAACGAAGCAATCGATTTATTTTTTTTTTGTCAGTTGAGCCTACATCTGGCAGATGTGTATTTAAGTCCAGATTACTATATGTTGATATTATTTTTAGGTTGTAAGATATGGTGCAATAATTCCTTGTTAACTTCCCACGGTAGACGAGTAAGAACTCTCTCTGTTCAAATTTTCATCTACAACGAAATAAATCTTATCTTTGAACCAGTTGGATCTTTCTTCCATACACTGAATGTAATGTGAAACCAGTCATTCCCCAACCCGTCAGCAGTAAATAACATGTGTGATCCATGATTAAACGAGAGTTGCGAATGTGCAGTACTTTGGGATTTCTTTTGGGATGATTTTCAAATTATTGCTCTATTGGATCATGTTATTTAAGAAATGTCAATTATGGATGAAAAATAATATAACCCAAATGTCCGCCAATACTGAAAGAAAAAGTAAAACATCATTAGACGCTTAAACTTAATTACCTTTTAAAATCGGCCCATGTTATTCGAAGGCATTTTATTATCTGTCTCTATTTCTGAGATTATGTATTGCAATTATTTACAATATATTCATTTTTTGGATTGTTATCCTCATCTTGGTTGGAATATTCACAACGTTTCGGCCGTTCTTCGCCCCGGCCTTCTTCAAGTGATTGGAATTTCGAACTGAACCTTTAATTCGTCTGAGTGTGTGTGTGTGTGTGTGTGTGTGTGTGTGTGTGTGTGTGTGTGTGTGTGTGTGTGTGTTATAAATTGATATACGATGTTTTTGTTTTTTTCAAAAGATGATAAGACTTATTGCGTATGATTTAGTTGGTTGTTCTTATTTCCGTATGGTATATAAATATTTTATTACTTTTTACTCGGATCATTAGTGGATATAATAGTACTTGTCAGTTCTTTTAGAATATTTTCCTGTTGTTCGTAGTTGGAGTAAATTTGGTTGGCGTATAGTATGTTGATATGTTTAAAGTTATTTAAAGAAGTATTATGTTCTTTTCGGTTTCCGAAAATATTTCTAATACCTCGACTAATTTGTCCATCAACAATGTAATTAGGAAAGATATGATTAATAAGAATTTTGTATTTATTTTTTTTTATTTTGTGAACAATTTTTTTTCACGGAAGATTTAACTTTTGCACGGTTTATTCAATTTTTTATAATTGCTTTTTTTTTGCAATAGTCAGTACATCCATTTTATAGTTGATAGTTCATGAGTTTTTACTAGATTTATTTTTACTGGGGAGGTAGTATTATTATTGGTGTCTAGCAACATATCAAGAAAAGGACGCATATTTTTCTGACATGTTTTCTCGATATATTCAGGGGGGTAGATGTAAATACGTGAATATGCTGTGTAAGAAAAAAATAAAATAAAAACGCATATACTGAAAATATAAGTATGCATTTAAAAATAACTTTTAGACACAGGAATGGAAAATCTGACAGCTTCAATCAATTTCCTTATATATATATATATATTCGAAGATACATGTTTACTAGTGTGGCTACGCAATTCCTACTACAGACGCCAGGTCAGATAGCAACTGTGTTTCCAAAACACCCACAGAATCCACTTGAATCAAGAAATGGCCATGCATGGTTTTCAGAAACTTTCCAAAGGTGTTGTACGCTGGGATCGCTCACTCCAGACCATTAACATCAGGAAGTCGCCTTCCAGACAAATCGACCATGGTTCGAACCACTCGGCCACGCGCACGCACGCACGCACGCGCACACACACACGCACGCACGCACGCACACACACACACACACACGCACACACACACACTAACAGCATGGCCCGGCGTTGCCTGTGCTTGATTCAAAAATCGTACGACTCATACAGCAATCGCTATCACTTGACTTAAAATATTTTTGCACTTCCTTGCCTTTAAAGGAGTGCCCTTTGCCGTGCTGATGTTGCTACATGCCGTACATCTTGCCTATCTCACACTGCGAATTTTGTCTAAGCTCTATACTAAACATTAAATCTGTTACGAAAAAAGAAACGATCAGCTTTAAAAAAGGACTCGCAACTGGAAAAACCGAATAAAAAAAGAATGTTAACAACAAATACATTTTCACACCCAACCCAGTTGCGGCCGTGCATTCGTTACACACACAGACACATCCTGCATTTTATAGATAGAGATGAAATATTGTCTGAATCAGTAAAACAGAAACCTTGAATAGCTATACAATTCCTTTCGGATT
>CAHIKZ030004343.1:1272500-1320000 GCA_903632075.3 Acanthosepion pharaonis | reverse complement strand
ATAGACACACACACACACATATATATATATATATATATATATATATATATATATATATATATATATATATATATAAACACACAGAGAAATTGAGGGAAAGTCGAATAATCATAAGTAATTCGTCAAATCTAGAAGAATCCTCAACAGAATGCAGGAAGCACTGGACTGTTGTTTTGTCCTATGTTTGGGACTCATCAGCAGTATGCATCAACAATAGAGAATCGAACCCTGCCTGTTACTATATGATGCAAGCGTCATACCCACTAGACTAACATGTACCGGTGAGGTAACAGACCCGACTCGATACAGCGCCAGCTCTTCACAAATTCCGTCATGTGATTATGGCATAACCTCAGTTTTCTCCATATCGATTTGACTTTTGAAAACCCTATAACTCTTAAACTGGTTTCAGTTTTCCTACATTTTTAGGGTTGTGGTTAATATAAAAAAAAAACTTTCCTATCTATATTTCGGCAAACATCGCCATCGCGTGTGGAATGAGCGGGGTATTCGACTGGATACGAAAATTCCGGTTTACAGAGCTGTTGTATTTGCCATACTTTTGTATGGCTCAGCATCGTGGACTCCATACAGGTACCATATACGCCAGCTAGATGTTTTCTATAAAAGCTGTCTGCGTGCAATCTGTGAAGTTAAGATTCAAGATAGGACATCTAAAGTAGACCTATTGAACAGGGGTAATATTGGATTAATCGAGACTTATCACACAGTCTCAGTTACGGTGGACTGGTCATGTCTTGAGAATGTCTGATGACAAGATACCCAAGATTCTAATGTACAGCTAGTTACATCAGGGCTGCAGGAATGTAGGACGCCCATGCCTAAGATACAAAGACAAGCTGAAAAGCAACTTGTCAGCAGTCAATATACCACATAGCACCCTTGAGCGCTTAGCCTTGGAGCGGGTACATTGGAGATCGACTTGTTTTAGTGGACTCAGCAATTTTCAATCTTCTTGTCTGATACATCTTCAAGAAGCGAGAGCACGATCTAAAAGGTCAGCCAATCTAACAGTGATCTCATCTCACAATCCTCATACTTACTCCATATGTGGCCTATTTTGTAAATCATTGGCGGGTCTTAAATGCCACTTAAGATTATCGCACAAAATTTCATGTCAGATCCTCATACGTCGAAATATATATATATATATATATATATATATATATATATATATATATATATATATATATATATTCCCGACCCACCTAGAACCTACTGACCTGGTGGTATCAAGACTGGGAATCCGGGAATTTGTTTTTTTTTTTGTTTTTTTTTTGTCTTTACCACGGAGGGCAAATATGCCTCACCATCCGTTTAACTTGCTATTTGATCTGAGACTTTGTCTGTAAAAGATAAAGCTAAGAACCTTGATAACACAAGTTCCATTTACACACTCGGTGAAAATTAGTAGAGTATTTATAAATTTAATTTCCAATTAGGATTGCTAAAAGATAAGTTATTTAATTTTTAATAAGTTTCATTAAAGAGACATTTTAGAATCCTAAATACAAAACTTATATTTTCTTTTTTATTACTGCGTATAGTGGATCCCATGGAGGGGGGCGCGCTGTAAAATACACCGAGCGCCCCAATTCAGTATAAGGTCACAAGAGGCCCACTAACATTTTAAAAGTAAAGACGTGAAATCCGACAGGTGAAACAAAATGGAAAACAAACAAGGATATTTAAGATTGATAGAAAATTTATTTACAATGCAGACCTGAGTGGCTGCGGGTTATAATGTCACACTGGACGTTTCATTGACGGAAGGTTGAGGTGTGGTTGTCCTGGTCGTGTCGATGATTGGAATTGTCGTGTCGACGACGGAACGTTGATGTGCGAATGTTCCGGTCGAGTCGACAGTGGAACTAGATGTGTCGACTACGGGAAGTTGATGTGCGGGCGTTCCGGTCGAGTCGACGGTGGGACTAGACATGTCGACTACGGGAAGTTGATGTGCGGGCGTTCCGGTTGTGTCAACGGTCGAACTGGGTGTGTCGACGAAGGGAAGTTGAGATGCGGTCGATCCGGTCGTGTCGACGGTCGGTCTGGTCGTGTCGACGGGAAGTTGCATTGTGATCTTTCTGGTCTGTGCCGGGCAGGAACCTATCATTAGATCAATTCTAAAACTATATGAACTTAAATTACATAGTGTGTAGGGAACACAATGATAAAGTCAAGGTCGAAACGTCCTATAATTTTCTGTTTGGGAGAGGCTGCGACTAGCTCATACATTATTTGAAGAAAATGTCTGCTAACCATAAATAAGTAAAAATAATAAAACTAGGTACATCCACAAAATCGTGATACCTATGTTATAAAATTAATTTTAAATGTGAAAAATGTTTCTTAATTTTTTTATTTTAGTTTTACTTTCAAGTTAATAGATTAAAATTAATATTTTCAAAAAGCAAAATATAAATTCGAAATGCCTAATAAAAACTAAAGTTTTAACAAAATGAATTAGTGTTCTTTTACACTTGCTGCATGAAAGTTATTGTAAATGATGATTAAAATACGTTGCAAAAAATAATTAACAGTAAAAATTAAAATACAATAAAAATAAGTAAAAACAAATGGTAAACAAGTTCTTCTTCGAAATCAACATTTGTCAATTTAACTTTACTTTTCACCACAACAAAACCCAGTTTCTCTGGATTTTAAAGTTCAGTTGGAAAAGCTTGAGGCCAATGTTTACACACCGATGTGAAAACAGCAAACTTTGGCAGAAGTCATTTGATTTAGATTTTTATATCTGTGTTTATATTTACATAGAATTGAGAAAAATGATAAGCTGATTATGAAAAAAAAGACGAAGGTAAAAAGGGTGGGGGAAGAGATGCAATGCCAGAAGTCAAAGTTTAGTAAAATGCTTGTATACTGGAATTAATAATAATAGATAATACTTAACTCATATTTCACTGAACCTTTACTTTAAATGTGATAACTTCACTTCAGTATATAGTATTTCTTTTTCATTTTATGATGCTAGTTATTTTTCTACCTAGATTTTAAAATTGAATAAAATAATATTTATATAAAAAGTAAGTACCTCCAAAGTTTCGCTACAAAATGAACATACAATGACTAAAAAATGCTCTCAAATTAATAAAAAAACAGAGTTTTATCTTGAAAATATTCAGGTTATTATTAATAGAAGTGAAGAAATGATTTTTTGATTATCAGATTATATGTTTTATCATTTTTATAACGTTAGAAATTTTGGTTAAAAATTGTGCTTGTCTTGAATCAGCGTAGAACTAAAGTTTTGTATTGAAATGTTAGCCTCTTTTTCGCAGTGAAAAACGCATAAATCTTGAAATACTTGCAAAATGAAATATTTGTTGGATTTTTATGAACCTTTCAGATTATTTTAGAAACATATTTCTTTTTAGTAAATCTTGGAAAAATATTTTCTTTTTACATCTGTTACCGCCGCTTATTCAATATGAAATTTTAAGAAATTCAAATTTGTCCCGCTTCATGTTTTATATTAATTAGAAACAGAACCCCTGAATTTACATCCTAAATTTTCTTTATAACTCGGGACCGCAAGTTGACGAAAAAACTCAAGTAAATCTACGACATTATTTAATTAGAAAAGTTTTAATTGCTAATATGAATAAGGAATATAAGGTATTTTATAGAAACTATTGTGATAAGAAAACTGATTCGATGAATAATTAATTTCTACAAGAATATTTTTATTTTTTTAAATTTTAATTATATTGTATGAAATTTAAAGCTTTTTAAAGTATGTCTTCTTTTGTAGGCGATATTGTTATCAAGTAAAAAGTATATTTACTCATCATAAATGGAATAGCCTATTACAATTTAGTGATACATAATTATTTTTAAAATAATCTTTCATTTTTGTTTTGTAAGCGTCCGTTTTAAATACGGTCGTTCACAGGAAATTATCAGAAAATAATTGTCTATTGTAAATTTAAAACCAAAGTTCTTAAAACTCAATAAAACATGAAATTGCGAAGACTACTTTCATAGATTTTAATATTACTAGGTAGTTATAAAAAATATCACAAAAGTGTTCACATTATGTCACACAAGTAATATTTACAAAAATATCCACATTAAAAAAATAGATAAAACTCTGGCTGAAGACAGGATGTCAACCTGTTAACAGCTAGCTCTGTGTCAAAAATATATTCCTGCGATGTTTCAAACAGAAAATGAGAACTATTTCTTTTAAATCAGATTAATTTAATCAGATAATATTCCTCAAATAATTATTAAGTAAAGTATATTTTATTTTTGAAAGATCTTTAACGTTAACTGAACATCTTTATTTTTGCATTCTTTATCTCTCTTGTGGACCTATCTTCTATTCATATTCGTATTTTTTCAGCTAACCCAGAGGAATTCAATACATGAATACATTCAGTATTCAGAATCTTGAATGCTGTGAAGAGTGGGAATCTGAACGATCAAAAACAATGTGTGACGTTGTACTACAAGAATTGACTCACGAGATCAAAAAATGAGTCTCACTTCTGTAACGTAAATTGTAGATCAGGAACAGAAAATGTCAGTTAAAAACTGTCTCTGATATTTTAGATTGTAGTTTTCGTAATTATTTAGTTGATAATTACACAAAATTTTACATTGTATTTCTTGTATTACTTACTACACCACACCTGTGACTGTTCCAAGTGACGAATGAAGTTTCAGCAAACGGAAACTGATAAAAAAATGCCTGCCCTTTTCCAATGAGGGATGCAATGTTATCCGGGTTAGCAATGATTTCCATTGGAAATGAATGTGCGCTTTTCTTCCGCTGTGATGAAGTCGGGAATATTTGTTGCACATGCTAAGTCTTGAAATTCATTATATTTTTACCCATACTATAGAATGGGTTAAAATTATTCACTTTTTAACAAGAAAATGTTTGTTAAAGTTGCCGCAATGATCTATTATGACTTGTCTCTAATTTTTAGATACATTGTATTTATTTATTTTTTTTATATTTTCCATTTAAATTCTACACATATATTGCATCTGATCGATTATTGTATATAATCAGGTTACGATAAAATGTGTATCTTATATGAAGACTACCTTATAAAAACTGAGATGTAGTAGAGTGGGATTCATATCATAGATTCGGTTGGGGTGCAAGAAACTCTTCCACTGTCCCTAATGGCTATTTTAGTGATTTTCTAACATATTATATTTGCTCTACTCCGTATTGAGCACTCTTTTAAGATTATTATTTTTCGTTATTGGAATTCATTTCGTATACCCCAATAATATAATTGGGTATATATATATATATATATATATATATATATATATATATATATATATATATACACACACACACACATATATATATATATATATATATATATATATATATATATATATATATAATAATTTATTTCACCAAAATCCTTTTAAAGGATTTCGGATCATCAGGTAACACTTCCAACAATGAAAATTAATTAATTATATATATATATATATATATATATATATATAAATAAATAATTAATTATATATATATATATATATATATATATATATATATATATATATATATATATATATATATATATAATTTAATTTAATGAAAACGTCAAAAATATATTTTAAGTTTAATGTGTGAGGTCTGGTGTTTATTGCTTTTGTTTTTAATAGTTTTTTTTTTTTATATCGCTCCGAAAAAGCCAAAAGCCCTTCTAGATAAACCTCTATTAAAGGTATTTGTTTAATGAGCATTAAGAGTAAGTGTTAAGAATCATAGCTCATAAGAAAATGGGGGAAGGATAAAGATTAACTCTAAAAATGAAGATGTTAAGTACTTAGTGGGCGGGAAAGCATACTCTCAGAAATCCGTTTAACAAAATAACTGTTCGTGCAAAGAAAACATTCAAGTAGAACTTCTTTCTTAAAAAATTATGGAACATGGATGTTTGGAACCTGGGGAATGTCGCGTCTTAATTGTGAATGTTAAAATTACTGGAGTTAAATAATTTAGCTCGTCTGAACATTTACCGCGGAAATAGCGATAGAGCACCGATTCACCTGCGTTATTTTGTCTTTGGAAATTAGATAGTAGGGGGTGTAAATAATTCATCATAGCTGTTTTTAATGCTATCAAGACTTGAAAGTAAATGATGGGCATCTACAGTCCCGACATGTCAGCAGTACCTCGTTTACGGTCTGATCTGTTTCTTGTAAATGTAGGGCATAGTGCAAGGCGTCATATACTTACTGCGAAGGTATATCTAGTTTTGTTTAAAACTTCTTCTTCATTCAGTTCTTCTTGTTTGCTTTTATTTTCCTTTTACCGCATTTATTTTTATCTATGCCTCATTTTATCACGTTTTCATAGAGGATTTAATTATTCATCCGAAGAAATTTCATCCAATTTTCTCGACAGAGATATAACCTTCTGGAAATGCGTTTCGTGCCTTGTTAATCCGGAATTGGCTTAAAATTAGATTCACAAATTGTCATAAAAAGACAGCTTCAATAGTGTTTTTGACCTCGGGTGAAACACGGCTGACAAATGGACGATTATCTTACTGGTTTTTCAAGTGTGGTAAATATTTGTAATAAACGCAGCCATTTAAATATTCGGTCGAAGAAACAGTTGAGTTTTCCCTCTGCGGTTTTTAATAAGACAAGAATTTAATGTCTGCATATTTGAAAAGGACTTTGTCACCGTATGACTAACTGGGCGAGAGTAATTGGCAAAGTCGGTAGTTGAATTCACCTCTCAATCTTCTCATTTGTCCCGCACATGTTAACAATTTCGGTGTAACCTTCCTTACACGCGGTAAGTTACAAAATTCAACCCACGTTAAGCATTCGAACGATTGATTTTTCCCTCAAGTGTATCGTTCTAGAAATTACATTTTAATCTAATTCAAGACAAGGCGCTAAAATGGTTTCACTTCACTAATTTCTCTTTTACGCAAACGTTTCATGTGTAGACAATTATATATATATATATATATATATATATATATATATATATATATATATATATATACTAGCAGCATGGCCCGGCCCGATTCAAAAATTTTTATGACTCATACAGCAATCGCTATCACTTGACTTTAAAGGAGTGCCCTTTTGCCGTGCTGAAGTTGCTACATGCCTTACTTCTTGCCTATCTCACATTGCGAATATTTTCTAAGCTCTATACTAAACATTAAATCTGTTACGTAAAAAGAACTAAACAAAATGAACACAAAACTATCAGCTTTAAAAAAGGACTCGTAACTGAAAAAACCGAATGAAAAAAGAATGTTAACAACAAATACATTTTCACACCCAACCCAGTTGTGCGGAATCAGAATCAACGTTGTGTTTAAGCATGCGAATGAGCCAAATGGAGTAAAGTGCCATGCAGATTTAATTTTTTCCCACATGTGACGAATGCAACTATCGATTTTTTTGCATGCTACTATGCTAGTTAACATTCGTGTCGGTCAGCTGTTGGCTCTCACGCTGGCCAATAGAATCTTCCTGCCTATTCGTTGCAGCCAGCTATAGGCTCTCACTCTGGCCAGTAGAAAATGGCCGCAAACTACATGAAAACTTCCGTAGAAGCATGAGAAAATCGATTAATTCCACTATCGATGGGCTTTGGGAAATTCAAAGTCGGTCTTGGCATTCTTGCTAACTTTGAGCCTGTGCATGTAAATTTTGGCGCAAATCCGTCGAAAATTGCTGCCGCGCATCCGTTACACACACACACACACACACAAACACACACACACACACACACATCCTGTCTTTTATAGATATAGATATATATAGATATATTATTATTTTTAATCGTTTCACCCTAAGCAACGGGATAATCCAGCTGAATGGCTGGGGGTTACATGGAGTAAAAGGGAAATCAAAGGTGAAGACGGAGAATGGGGAGGATTGACGAAAAAATGAACAGGGTTTAAGAAGACAGAAGATGTCGATTGACGTTGGATTTAAAATTTTGAAGCTTGTAGTTACAAGGGAAGAAAGAAATCGGAAGGGATTTCAACAGGCGGGAAATGCGAGAAAAGAAACTGTTAGAGTGGAAGTTGTAGTTTCATCTAGCTAGTTTAACTGTAAAACGACAAGACCTAGTTTCTAAACTAGTAGCATTATTAAATTCATGTAGTCGGGGCACTAAGGGAAAAAGGTCAGCTGAAGATTTGCTTTGAGCATATTTGTATAAAAAGCAAAGGGAAGCTACGTCACGTCGGTGAGAAAAGGCTGACATGTGATACGTTAAACGGATACATACATATATATATATATATATATATATATATATATATATATATATAGTGAGAAAAATGGACAGTTTTTCACAAGCCTGGGTTAATTGTTTGTTTCATAGATAAGTTATAATAGACGGTTTATTAATTTAGTTATAGCGATAAGAGGAAGAAATGAGACAGACAAGTTCAGAAAAATACAAAAGTGAAAGCTTGCAAACAATCCAGCAGACGTCAATGAGACAGTCTATTAAAACGCCTACCTTTTATGAAGCATTCACGTTTCTTTATTCTTCGCTAGTTTCCTTAATCATTGTCGATTGTCTGCCTCGTGATTGCCGTTAATATTGTCTTGCCTCCGAGCAGGCGTCTACTACTTCACACAGAAATCACTAGAAGGCAGATAATAAAAAGTAGGGGAAAAAAAAGACCAAAAAAGAAAAATGATTCATCCGAAATGAAAGACGGTAAACGTCGACAACAAAAAATTCGCGTCATTTTCTTTTTAGCTTTCCTCACTCACATTTTATTTCTTCTTTTGTTTTACCCGCATTTTTTAGTTGCATGTTTTTGTAGTTTTTTTTTTTTTTTTTTCGATGGAAAAAATCGTTTTGTGTAAATAAGAAACACGGATAAGGAAATTGTAGGCAAAAAATAAGATACAATGAACTAGTAGAACTCTTTAATTCGAGGAGTCTGAAAAATATAGCCTCAGTGTATCAGCAGTAGTATATTCAGCTTACATTTTTATATCTTTTTAATTGTTTGCGGTTTCGAACGCTTTTGCTTTCGAATCGCGAATACAGTATGAGTGAATTTTAATGAAGTCCAGACTTCTCGAAATGTTCATTTTATGTTTGGTGTTAAGAAATTTTACATCCCCTCTTTCTAATACCTTTTGGTATCATCTTTTTCAGATGTAACCCACTAATTATTACTCGTCACTTATTCGGTTTTGTTCGTAAAAATAAGCTTAATTTATTCATAAGATTGCTTTTCTTTATCCCAACTGTTTGTTTAGCAATGAGATTCATGTTCTAGATGTATTCATTTGTTGTATGGTGTATTTTTTTTACGTTATACTCAACATCTATGTGTTATTTAATACCTAAATACCGAAATTTGGATACAATTTTAACTTTCAACTAAATATATTTTGAATGCAATTGTATAGCTTCACATGCGTATAAAATGTATTGTTGGTAATGTTGCGTTCAAATGTACTTTTACTAATATTATAAATCGATCGTGTTGCTTTTTTTTTTACACAATTTATTGCTAGTATTTTTACTATAAAAATGTATTTGTATAGTTTCATAATAGTTTGTTTCACCAAAACCTATCTCTTGTTATCTCTGAGATGATGTTTATACATGGTCAATTTCTTTAGTCTTCGAAGTGAACTTCTCTGTTCGATTGTTTTCACATAGTAGAACTCAAGGAAACTTATTATGTATGGTTTTATACATTAGATAAGATTTTAGTTATTGAATGTCTTCATTTAAATCTTCCCTGCTTTTCGGAGATGTCTTTTATTCTTTTTTGCGTATTCTTTGTTTCATTAGAGCCAGCTCCGATATTTTGACACTTTAAGACATATTACTGTTTTCAGAAAAATCTTTCGAGGAAATCATTGTTTCGTTTGTCCCATGAACATTGCCCAGCTGTTAATCCCGAATGTCATCATCATGACCTTTGTTGGCTTAAATATTTAAGAAAACACACTTCTTATATCAGAAAGATTTCAAATAAAAAAGTTATAATAAAAATATGTCACAAAGAATATGTGCAAAACTTTAACAAATGAAGAGATTGGTGAAGCATTAAAAAGAATTAAAAAAATGGTGATGCTACGTGTCCCAATGAAACCGAACTCCCAGAGATAAAGAAATTAAGAACAAAAAAATGAAAAACTTCTTTAGAAAAAATAAGAGAAATGGGATAAGTTAAAATTGGCTGGCGGCAGATATGAATTGTGACAGAAAAGTATAAAAAGGAAATTAAAATTAAGTTTAAAAGAGGAATAGGGGAAAGGAGACAAAGAAAAAACTGAAGGTAAATTTCACTGGGAGCATAACAGGTATTACCACACTGGCTCAGGGCCGACCTGGGAATATCAGCAATTAAGATGTGGTTACTTGCTCCAATCTGGCAAAATAGAGGCCATGCTATCGGATGCATATTATATACAAAAGAAGAGACAAGACTATAAAAATAACTATTTTTCGTCCCCAGCTACTGATTATTTTCTTTTTGGCCTTTAACTAAAATAATTATGTTTAATATATTTCATTATGTATTGCCATGTTGTATTTTCTCATTATCTTAACTGCGATGTTTCTTCAGATGATCATGTATTCTTCGGAATTATCGTGAATATTTTTACCATTACTTTCATAACGTACCAGAATGCAATATACTCTTCCTCTTTGATTGTCCACCTCCACAGAAAAAGAAGAAAAAAAAACATAGAAATAGTATAGAGGATACAGTAGAGAATAGCGGTCCATATATTAATGGAGGATAGAATAGAAATGGTAATCCGTATAGTAATAGGAGATAGAATATGAATGGCGATCCGAATATTAATAGATGATAGACAAGAAATAACTATCATTTGGACGTCACGCCACTGACTACTTATGCGTTTCTTCTATGGTCATGTGGACTACTTAATTCAATCATGGAATCGCCACTGTTTGCTCATTGGCGATCTATGTTCAAACTCAAGGGTCGGCAGCGACACTTTATTCTTATATAACACTATTTAAAATAGAGTGCGATAGATTGAAAGGAACCACGAATATTATAATTGAACCGTTTGGATGTTGAACAAACTCTTTTTCCAGTGTAATAATATAAAATATAACCATTAGTCATTTATAAAGTTTATTTATCTACTCCGATATGGAGATGAAGGTGTGGGGAAATTGATTTCTCTCGACGCCTTGTGACTTGTGAAAATTATTTCTGATAACATTTAGTTAATCTGTAATCCCTTACGAGATTTATGTTTGTCATGCCTTTCCCATATCCTCATTGATGCCTTCTTGAATGATTCAGATTTCAAAATGTTAAGTTATCTTTAGGTATAATTTAGAGATACCGTCCTAGACTTGAATCTTCTTACAAATATCATTTAAGCAATGATGCATTATAATCAGTGCGCCCATAGAAGTGGAAGACATATTATGTTCGTGCGTACATGCCAAGATCACGTTCAAAGGACAAGGCATATTGATTTAATCATTGGCATGGACTCCAATAATACATTGAGTTGTGTCACAAGCTACTTCAAGATGACATGCGAGGTCAATAGATGTCATGAAATGTCAAGTGGGCAATATTCAGCCAAATGACGCAGAATGTAATGCGTTATTTAATTTTTATTTTTAAATACCGATTTTTTTGTTACCGTGAAAGAAATTATTGGGAATGATAAGGCCATTTTCAACCCATGTCCATCATTGAATACGAAATCAGTTAGTCCTCTTTATGAAAACTGTTTCAGTCAAAAATTTATGTCACTGGAAAAAAAACACAGTAGTCAAGGATAATTTAGCCAGAAATAATATTTCTATTAAGGGCTCCAAATTGTAATTTTGTATTTAAATGGCCTTTTATGCCCGAGGAAAGTATTTTAGAAGTAAGAACTATTTTAACTGATTTATTTATAGACCATAGTTTAAAAAATAATAATTATAAGGAAACAAACCATTATTAATCAGGATTTTTTCTGCTAGCAATAAAACAATAGAGACAGTGATTGGTTATGTAAGTACTGAATTCAGGTTCTGAATAATGATTCAGTCAATATAAAAAAATTGGCTTGTTATTGTAACTGATCCCTTAAGGCATTCAGCTCTATAAATTTGATTTGCCGGTTGTCATCTTACTTTTCTTCTTCTTTTTACAGAGGATTACAGAGACTATGGAAATTTATATTTGATCCCAGAAAAAAAAAGTTTCTATTTTATCTAAAGCTTCATCGCTGCTTATATATTTCATTCATGGAATTCTCAGAATCATTTCTCAGAACCGCATTTATGTTGCCTCAAGTTTGTTTTTCATCGGTGAACAGCAGGACAGATATTACATAACTCATGCCACTTGGCATAAATACATTATTTCTAATCTAATAATTATAAATTGATGATATCAACAATACAGATATACAAATGTATGAGTCATTTCAGAAGGGAATAATGACGAATACGTCTTCGACCATACTACTATAATTTAAATATAATATAAGCTTGATATTATCTTCATTCGTAGTCGATAAACAATGTTAATCATCATAAAAATATTATATGAAATATATTTGATTAAAGGAAAAATTAGATTATACAAGGATACATATACAAAATAAAATAACAATCAATCTGAAAATATATTTCAATCTTTTTTATTATTTCACCCTAAGCAATGCGGAAATACAAATCCTTCGATGGGGAGTGGATACAGGGAGTGAAATTGAAAGAGAAGACTGAGAATAGGAGGGATAGCGGAAAGAAAAAAAAAGATGAACGGGATACGAGAAGAAAGAAGATGCCGTTTGAAGTTAAATTTTTGAAGATTGTAATTGTCATAGAATCAAAAAAACGGAAAGAAGATCAACGGGGAGGCAAGTTCGATAAAAAAAAAATTATTGTAGTAGAAGTGACGCTTGCCTTTAACTATTTAAACGGGTGGGAGCTAGATGCCAATAGAGTTGACCACTTAAATTAATGTAGTCGGGGCACCAGGGAAAAATGCCCATCTGAGGAGTTTCCATGAAAAGATTTGTAGAAATGACAGACGGAAGCTACGACACGCCGGTGAGAAAGTGAGTGAAGTCGAGATGACAGGTCAAGATCTGTTACATTAAAGATCCTTCTTTGGATTTTGTAAAAAAAAATCTCGCGATGTATAGTAGGAACATCTGACCAAATATAACAGCAGTATTTAATGTTCGGACGAATGATATATTTATAAATGGGGAAGTTGTGTTCTGACGAGGAATATATTCTGGTCGACACAGTGACCCAACTTTCATTGTAGCAGACGCAGTTATTGATTCGATGTAATCGATCCACGTCCAATATTTTGAAAACCCGAATGCTCAGTGCGTTGTTATCCTATTATAGTCTAACATCAGCCCTACTCTGGTGGTCAAATGAAAGCAAATTTGTTTTGGAGGTGTTCAGATTTACAAGCCATTTCTTGCCCCACTGATTGTAGGTTCTTTTCAAGAGCAGCATCCAGATTTACTTTGTCAGTTCTGACGGATCTGAGACAGGTGTAAGTGGTAGTGTCACCTGCATAAATGCCCAGTTAAGGCCTGATGACATCAGGGAGATAATTAGCAGCATGTAGCTTGTATATCCACATTTCTCGCATTTGGCTGCTCGAAAACGACTTTACATATCGTGGAAATAAATCAGACAGAATACTGCAATGTTTTAGAAAATGAATATCGAACATTGTAAACGTGTATGTCAGCCTGGACCTGCTCGGCTGTGATTATGCAGTGAGCAAGAAATTTTTAGCACTGTGAATAAACAGCTTGCTGCAGTACCTGAATTTTCGTCGGAAGAAACGGTTACATAAACAAGTTTTCGTGGATTTTTTGCCTCGTTGTACACTGTTATAGAAATAGTAAAATATAAAGAACTTAATTCTATAAAAAAAGAAATCGGCCACTATCTTAGACTGCTCGTAATATTCTATATGAATATAGGGTCAATAACAAGCTGAACGACCCAAGATGGTAGATAGGAACAGGGAGCAAGTGCAGAATATTAACTCCAAGAGTGTGCTGAAACGTTCATATGCTTACTGCAAAGTAATGATGCTTGAGTTGTGAAATGTTGCACGCATTAAGTTAAACTCTTCTAATTAATACATAAATTATTTCCAGGTAAACCGATATCAGACAATTCAAAAATATCTTCAGAGTAAAAAATAGTGAATTCCCTTGGAAATCTGCAACATTTGACATCATGGTGATAATAAGTAGCTGCAAAATCGGGCAGTTGCATTTAGGAGCGGTAATTAGAGTCTTGAAGATAACCGAAGGTCTGGAAGTCCTGTCTCTACGGCTGCCACCACTGTGGGAAATATTGATCATGTTCAACACATGGTGATGGATGATGGACGATTTATTATAAATCAAATAAAAAAAAAGCTATTAACATATCACGTTATAGAGTTGAAAATATTCATCACAATCAACTTGGCATGAAAACGGCTTCTGGCCGATTGGTTCCACGTCTTCTGACATATGATCAAAAGCCCAGAGGCTTATCGTATCATGGGAAAATCAGACATTGTTTGAGGCAAATCCAACTGCTTTTGTCTGGTGAGTCTCAATTTGCCACCAGCAATAGGAAGGGTACTGATAGACTGATGACGTTAATCAGACACATTCTTTCACAGAGTAGTGTCTCTGTTTGTTAGAGTTAAAAGATATTTTAAAAAATCTATATTTTTCATTGGCAAATTGGAAATTGATCCATTAATTGGGTAGCTAAATAGGTGTGACAATTATTTTTCATAACATTTTCAATAAACATTTCGTATCTTTTTTTAACTCTTTTCCTTTTGTTTTGTTATTATTTCTTAGTTGCTTGAAACACAATGATGGCAGCAATGGAGATGCTCAAGATTTTATCAAATTTGAGTAATAGTCTTTTGAACATAGATATTTAAGAAATATCGTCTGCAACCTATACTGAGAAAAACTAAAATCTTTTACGCAGAAGGCCTAACATGCTATGTATTTATATCATTTTATATTTGTTCGTAATGCCAGTTTTTTTTTCTATAATAGGTACTATTTACTCTGTAAATAATGATCATTTGTGTTTGTGAATTTAATGTTATCTTCTCTCCTGGCAGTGATATATGATATATATATATATATATATATATATATATATATATATTATAAATATTATAAATTAATTGATTTAAAATATTTTTTTTTTTACACAGTTCTTACCATGTTTCAAAAATGGAAGCTAAAAGTCCCGAATTTAATTTTGTGATTAAATTAAAGACATTAGTTCCATTTCATCCTCAAGCGAATTTTGGAGTAACTTTTTTAAAATTACTGGGTTTTAAATACACAGCTAAAACAAAATTCATGTTTCCAAGGTTACAGATAAATCTACTTTTCTAGATAGGGGTGGCTGGGTTTTTCATATATCTATAATTTAATTTTATCAGTTATTGCTACTTTTGGGTCGTGGGAAGGGATGTATTTTTCAATGAAATCTAACTTCCGTTAAAAGCCTGTCGTGTAGATTTTTTAAAAATTATATTGCTCACGGCTAAAATTCTTACGGCATTTTTTTCTTTCGTATATTTAAAGATTTTTTTTCGGTGGGGGAGGGTTGTTTAGGTAAGAATACATTTTATTTAAGTACGATTTGAAATATTTTTACTTTTAATTTTTAATATACTATATTTCTTTCAAGAACAATTAAATGTAATTAGAATCCCTTACAGTTTGTAGAATATTTATGACATCAAGTAAAATTTTTTTTTTTAATTTTATATTTAAATATTACAAAGTAAAATTTTCGATTTAGTAGACTTTTATTTATTTATTTAATATTTAAATATTTATATATTTTATATATATATAAAATATATATATTTTTTATATATATTTCATTTAAAGTGTAAGAGTTAATATCATATTAATTTTCTATACTAAGTATAATTTCAATTTTTAAAAAAGTTTATATTTAAATATTTTTTTAAGTAAATTTTTTTCTTTGCGGCAAAAAGCTCTGATTTAGTAAAATTTATTTATTTATTTAATTACATTTTAAAAGATTTAAAAATTTATTTAATTAACAAAAATTTAAAAAGAAGACAACAACACACAAAATATTTTCATTATTAGCTTTATAGACATAAATTGATAAAATATATATATATATATATATATATATATATATATATATATATATATATATATATATAAAGTATATATATACAAACACACACAGACAGGCACACACACATACGTATATATATATATATATATATATATATATATATATATATATATATATATATATATATACACACGTGTATTGGACCATCCGCTATCATTTATTTAGCTGAGTTATTGTTTATCTTTGTTTTTCTTTCTTTTTAGATATTCTTTTCGTGATAATAAGGATATTGCATTTTTGTGAGTTATGGCATATAATATGAATTCACGTTTCTTTCTCTTGCTTATTCTAGCCAAGGAATAACACAAAACGTGTTAAAACTCATACAAACCTAATCAAATATGTCAAAGGAATACAATCAATCCATGAAAATGATGCCTAGCAGTATATGGCACTGATTTTGTTATTATCATCTGCAACTTTTTAGAATTAATGACATTGTCAACGGTGTAAAATTTCCTCTAACACAATGTTAGAAAATATTATCATGTGTGAATGTTGCAATATTTTCAATTACGAATTTTACTGCGTAAATATGTAATGTACATGACGAAGGACAAAATTAAAATGGTGATTTTGTATTACGTTACATATGTCCTTAATTTTCATAATAATTATAAGATATTTTTTTAATAATGAAAATTACAAGCGAGAAACCAAAATTTATACATTGTATTACGGAATGTTTTAACGTCAAATTAGAAGATATACAATAAAGTTAAACTAAAGATAATATGTGACTTTTGTATTTATGTTATGCCAGTTATGAAGGAACAACTGTGAAGCCAACAAAATTGAAGGATTGTCAAAAGGCTCTCGTCTGTGAAATCAGGTATGGCCTATTGTGTATGGAGGGAGAATATGTTCGTCACATCCGATGAATCGAAATCAAGAAAATGCCAAAGAACAATAGAGGTGGATAAGAAAATGGAAATGATAGCACACGCGTTCATCATAGACACTCCCGATCGGTCGATATTTCATAATGATTAACACGGTCTTGGAACTTCTGATTGTGAAGCAAAAAGATATTTTAAAAATCCAGGGCCTGAAGAAATATATTTGGCTATAAAATTGCACCAATGGTTAGTCAAGATGTGTTAGACATTGGAGATTACAGTGTTGTCAAAAATATGCCTGGTGTCTTGAAAGTTATGATTTTTAAATTCTTGGGCATATTATTACGCAGTATTCGTTTACAGAGGTTTATTAGACGAAGGTTGTTCAGGTTTGAAACATTGCGAGTATACGAAGTAAAATAAATATCTGAATCCGAATAAGATACCATTGGCGATAATCGATGTCTGAAAATAATGATTAAAATTTAAACCAATTCATTTATATTTGGGGTTTTTAGTTGGCGAGGTAGAAAATGCCAAGTAGAATGGAATATGTACGAAATAAAATCCTGCGAAAATCTTTAACTTTATCTAGGCTGGTAACGCTAAAAATGTGGTATACCCCGGAGAAAAAATGTCCCCAAATGAATAAAAAAAAATTAACGTGCAAATGTTTATGTTAAAATTAAAGAGGGAAGACCAAATTATTTTTTGAATTGTTTTTCAGATTTTTTAATCCTTCCTATAAATTAAAAAAAAAAATATTTAAAAATCTCTTTTTTCTTGAACCAAAAATAAATGAGTAATTTCGATTTATCGGCCATTTCTGTCCGAGTTTGTAAACAAAAAATCAAAATTAGTTCAAAAATCAATTAAAATTCAGTTACACCTGTTTTTGTTATCTTAGGAAATTTACAATGATTAAAGTATATTTAATGTAATTTGAAAGAAACATTACTTAATTTTTTAGCAGAAATTTTTTTAATAGAGTTATTTCCAACCGTAGTGCTTGCCTAGGTGCGTGATTGAGAGTTGTTAATTGATATACATGTCAATATTGAAAAATTTACGTCAAGGGAATTTATCGTACGGTAGCGCAGAAGTGATGCAATTCGTTCTAATTTTAAGTGAACCTGGATAGTAAATATAAAAAAAAATCACTTTCAAATTTTTTTAACCTTACGTTTGAGGAAAAATTTCTGAAGTAAAAAGAACTTGCTTCTATCAAGAGAAACAAGTCTACCTCATGTGACATTATTTCAAAGCTGTGCATCCATACTTTCGTTGGAGACGATTTTAAATACCATTTTGGAATATTAAAAAAAATATTTTAAAAATATCAACGTTTGTCAGATTTTAATAAGCTTTCAAATTTATGATCTTGAAAAAGTAGAAAACAAAATATGTCATTTCCATAAGGTTACCTAAAGAAACTTAATTTTAAAATATATAAGAACATTTTGTGACTTGTCATTGTGTATTTAAAATAGAAAAAAAAGAAAAGAATTATTTTAAATTCATTTTTCATCAATTTTTTTTCAGATAAGAATTACCTTAGTATATGTTATTCAGAAAAGTCATAAAAAGCTTTTTTAATTAAATATTGTCTTAGTTTTATTGGGTTTTGTATGTTTACAATTGAGGTAAAAGTTTGGACAATTTTTCACATTTTTTTTACCAAAAAAATCGATGATTCAGAATCTTGTGCATTTAACAAAAAAAATTCAGGCTGCAAAAATAAATTTTTGAAGTTTTCATAAAATTAATTTCGAGGGGTGTAGCATAAATAAAAAAAAATTTATACCATGACTTTCAAAAAGACAAATATTTCTAAAATAATTTCATTCATTTGTGAATAAGTTCTGAAAGTTTCATTAAAATCCAACAAGTACTTGATTTTTGCAAGATTTCCCAAATCAATGTGTTTTTTTTCCAACTGAAAACAGTGAAAAAAAACTAATGCTAATATTACCTAATTTTTGACCTAAAAAAAAACAAGATTTTCAACCTAAATTTAAAATATGCTGCAAATGAAAAATAAAAAATTAAAAAAATAATTAAAAAATATCTTGGTCATCCCTCTTTAATTTTAACATAATCATTTCCACGTTAAAATTTTTTTTTATAAATTTGGGGACCTTTTTCTCCAGGGTATACCACTTTTTTAGCGTTACCTGGGACAAGCCTTATTTTATCAATTTCATTAGGAATATAACACAAAACATAATGTAGAAAAATATACAATCGTTGGTATTTATATTAACGAAAAAATATTTAAATAATATAATCACATTTAGAATAAACAAATTTAACCACTGATCAAATTCATAATCCATGTTTTTTGTGTAATTGGAAATGTACCTATTCAATATTATTATTTTAAAATACGTACGAAATCAAATTGATAGGGTACCAAATTCACATATATGTTATGTAGGTTTTAACCATAGAGATTGCAATAGCTGTGATGGTTAAATCAGTATCTATGAAAAATGGCACTGTGTGATTTTGTTCAATTGTCACCCTATGTCCTTTTTTATTTCCAATTTTTGTATCTCGAATTTTCTGATGAACGTGTGCGAAAGTTAAGAGTGGGCTGAGCAAATTATGTCTAGTGGTCCGCAAAGGCATAACTAACATTCGTTTTTAAATGACCATTGAATTACATGAGGTATCATTTTTGTTATATGTTGTACAATCGATTCAAAATCGTAACAAAGCACAGACCAGGTACATTTAATAAATAAAATCATTTTTTTTAAAATTTACTTACTATAAAATAAACATATCGTGAATATGCAGAACAAAAAGGCACCTGGATCATCACACCAGAAACAACGCCGATGTTAATGCCGAAATGCTAGAGAGTAGAAACCCATGTAAGTATATAGGTCTCTTATAAAATTAGATTTAAATTAAAATGTGTCTAACTGGCCAATAAATGTTAAAATAGCATGTGTATTTTTATTATATACAGCGTGTGGTGGATAAATTGTGTAAACTGCGCGAAAAATGAAAATAATAAATTCATCTCATTTTATCAGATATATTTATCAAAATTACACAAAGGAATCTTAAACTAAGAAAGAGTAAATAAAATCCCAATTGTCTTCAACAAGGACTTCGGGATCTCCTGCATCTCTTCTGGACGATCTCCTTGTTTAAGTTGGTGAATGCTGCCATAATCCTTGCCCTCAGTTCATGTTTGTGTGAAATAATAGTCTAGTAGCCTATCAATTTTAGAGAATCGTATTGTCTGACTTCCACATTTTCACCTTTGAAGTCAGATACATGAAAACGAAGTAAGTGGTTTTGATTGGTTAAAAACATCTTGGGAATGTTAGAGAGATAAAAGGGGATTCAGGGAGGTAATTTTAGACGACGATAAAGTTACTCGTCTTATTTTCGGCTATGGAAACTTCTTTCTTGTGGGGGTGACAGCCCGACCCCACTGGCTAGCTAAAGATGTACACGTCAACATATTTAATAAAATAGATAAGATTTAAATCCCTTTTATTGAAGTTCTTTTTTATCTCCGGACTCCAAAATAATTTCGATACCCGTCCAGGAAAAAGATGAACATGAATAGATACAACGTTATGGAATCGACCTGCTCAAGCAAGAGATCCCCAGAACGAAATGGGTGTATACAACAATTTGCTTATTTGGCACAGTGAACAAGATCTCTCCAGAAGAAAGGGAATATGCAATATTTGCTGTTACTAGGTGTTTTGTTGGCTTATCACTCAACTACGTTCTACACATAATAATGAATGTGGTTGCAGTTTGGGGTGTTTGGATGCCAGGTGTAGGGGGTGACGTTTTCGCTGAAATTAACTGAAAGCCATGAGTCAGTGGTCCTGCTTGTTTGGGATGTTGCCAGACATAGGGTCTTCCAGAACACACCTTTTTGACCCATGTCAGCACTGCTTCCTCAAAGCACTTCTGGTAGGCCTCCGTTTTGAATCTGAGGCCTTAACCAACATATTCGGGACTTATCAGAACGATCAGAGTGAGGTGTCCAAGCTGCGGTACCTTCGTTGTCATTATTATACTCATCCAACTGTTTTCAAATTCTCTGCAGCAGCCCAAAGAAACTCTGAAATATACGTATTGGAGTTTCCGGATTTACAAATAAAACAAGAGTAAATCGTACTGTCATCTGCATATACACATATTTGGGAACTTATGAAATCGGGGAGATCATTGATGCAGATCATAAATCGTATAGGACACAGGACAGAGCCTTAGGGAACAACTGCAATCGTATGAATGATCACGATTTGATAGGAACGATTGGATAAAATCAAACATTCAATTTGTGATACCGTAACCCTGAAGCTTGCAAAATAGCCCAATATGTCAAAGCCTGTCTAATGCCTTCGAGATATCTAGAGCCACAGCCCAGATTTTGCCGTTCTTATCCAGACCTTGATATAGAAAGTCAGAGATAGCCGTAATCACATCAGCGGTAAGCCTGACGAAAGGGAAGCCATATTGTTTGTTCGAGTGGAGCTTATGGAAAGTAAGATACTTACCATTTCAGCATTGATCAGAACCTCGTATACTTTGCCAAAATCGGTACGATAATAAGAGCACGATAATTTGAGGGCTCTGAATGTTCTCTAGAATATTTAGAGACAGGTTTCCAAACAAGCTGGGAAGCAGGTGAGTCTCGTGTTTATGTATCTATTGTGTCATGGGATAATTAAATCAGTTTTTGTTCTTTATTCTCTTGGGGAATTAGTGCCTCATTCCAAATTATAAGAATAGAATTTTCGTACATCTGTTGTTTTGGGGTTTCGTTTCCGTTAGCCAAATTTATGAAGGGAGAAGGGTAGATATATTCATTAGACAGAATAGAAGACTGGAGAAAATTGGGTTGTGAGGGCAGAAAATGGGCTCTTCCCATCCTGGATGAAAAGATGATCATCCACATGTGACCAACTGCACATCTGAAAAACATAGATTCGGTTTATGATGAACCTGAACTCATAGTTTAATTTATTTTAATTACCATTTTATTTGGAGTGAATCGTTTTTTGTTTTTTTTCAGAAAGAAGTTATACAATTATGTCGGCATATTAATTGTCAAATATTACAAATTCTAATAGAACCTTTTTATAAAAAGTCCGAGAATAGGATAATTCAGTTTTTATGTAGTTATCATACTTTTTTCTGTGGGTATGAGTTTTTTCTATGTTTTCTTTATTGCGACGGATCTGTATGGTAAATCTAAAAATAACATATTTATAAAAAAGAATAATTTATTAAAACTAACTTATTTAATCAATTTTAAATGTGTAAAAATCAAAATATTAATTTAATTTATTATACATTTTACATTAATTATATTGTATATATTTTCATATTTGAAATTTGATGTGAATTAAAAAAAATAAATTTTTCTATTCAACTTATTACAAATATCAAGACATATTTTCATTACTACTCATTTATTTTAGAATTGTCTTATTTCCACGTTTTTATCATTATGTTGTGAAAGTAAACACATATTTCTGTTTTGGCAAAAAATTGTCTATTCTGTGTTTTTCACGGTGTTTCCCAATATCATGCCGTGAAGTCGAAGTACTCAATTTAGCATGTCGACCGATCTGAAAGGTCATTCGGAATACCTAAAAGAACCAGTATTTTACGTTTCCAAACACGCAATAAAGTAAAATATAATTAATATCATATCAGATGTCGGTTCCTTTTCAATAGTGTTTATCATCAATTTTTACCACCTCGTAATCAAATGAATTATAGCTTAAGTTATTTCCAGTAGATAAAAAAACGTTAGAATTGTATTGCCTTGAATCTAGGGCCACTGGATCAGTTATCTCTTTCTAATCGATATTTATTTGTATTCAGCAATCATCACTTATCTCTTTACGCAGTGTTTTATTGTACTTACGCTTTCTAATTCCAGTCGCCTACTCGGCGTAATTTCCTTCATTTTGTCTTCTCTTTTCTCTCTAATTATGTGCATGCATATAATGGCAAACATTCACAAAGGCAAGAAGGACAATATTCCATTGCGAATTATGCGAATAACATCGAAAGAAAACAAAAGGAAAATGACGTTAGAATCATGGCTCCACCAAACTGGATATAAGACATCAAACATGAAACAAATGCAGACGGTTTACTTGCTTCCTCGACGTCTATGCATTTCATATATTACTAAATCGTTTCAGCCGACATATTTTAAACTAAGTAATGTAAAATGATACATAATATTGCATACAGCTACTCTTCACTTAACAACCGGAATACGTTCCAACGTTCTGCTAGGTAAACTGACGGAGAAGTTATAGTCAACATCTATTTCAATGATTCTAATGCATTTATGGCAGCCATATCCAGATACATTTAATAAAGCAAGTCTACCGTTTCTAAAAGTTGCTCACTCATTCCTAAATGTTCATATAACATCGTAGTGAGGAGGAACCATAATAGACAAATTCGAAAATCATTTCTATATTCTATAAATTTTTTCGGTTTGCCTATTTAATTTATTTTCAAATTTAGTTATTAATTTTACTTATGTTAATTAATTATCAGAAAGATATATCTTAACGATAAAAAAAGAAAACTTATATGCACAATACGAGTTGGTTGGAGATCTTTAAATTTATATTATGAACTTTTATGGCTTGTCGTATGACCGGGAAACATTAGTGGTTAAATAAGATGTAGCTAACCAGGAAACTTCCGTTTTAGTCCGTCAAGTGGATTACGAAATGCCAATAAATATGTATATAAACAGAGGACATGCTGAACATTTCTACGTTAATTTACTTCCGTTGTGTAACTTTGCATTATTGTATTTGAAACCTTATTAAATTGATTTTTCCCCATTCATGAACATTATAAACAGCATGAAAGAATTTGCATGTCCAAAAGTGTTGAGAAGCTATTAAAGATTTATTATCATCAGGAATTCGCTGGAAACTGAACAAATTCGTATGAAATTGAAATAATTAACTTGTTAAGATTTAGTCGATTTTTTTTCATAATATCAATATAGACACAGGCATATACACACGCATAATACATGTGTGTGTGTGTATAAACTGACCCTGAGGAAAAAGAGTAACGCTCAATTATGTTGATTTCAACATGAAAAAGACATTTACACTAACAAAATGTTTCAACAATCTCCTGCAAAATATTAGCAGAGAAGAAGTGTCCAGCGTAATTGAGCCTGACGAAGTCTCTCCCTCTTCAGTCCGTTTAGAATTCTCTTTTCCTAGTCATAAACAGGCCACCATCAAGTTATAAGACCCACAGTGTGTCTTGTATTTAAGCGATTGTAGGAGAGGGGTCGATTCATGAATATCCAATGTCATTAAATATAACAAAATGGATACCAACGGAATTTGAATGTACATGGGTAGTTAAGAAAATATAATTGAACTTTTTAAGCATTAAAAATATATATATTTGTAAAAATAGTCGGATCTAGATTTACATGAATGTCATACATGGCGCCAACCTATTCAGAAATATTTAAACTGTCAGGGATTACAGAATACAATCAAAAGAACTGTACAAAATAGTAGAAACCCCATCCCTTAAGGAGTTTCAACAGCAGCAATAGCTAAAAGGGATAGCACGTATCCCGAAGAGAAAATAATGACTTGATCAAAATGTTAAAGTTCCACAATACTTCAAAGAAAAAGTTATGAAGGATGTCCCCATCAATACTGGAAAACATTTACTGGACTTGAGAAAATTATTTTCCTGAAAAATTGTTTAAATAAAAGAGTTTATTAATTTAAGCCGATAGTGGCATTTGTTACTCCTTCTGCGAATATCGAATGTTTCCTTGTAATTAAAAGGTTAATGTTAATAGGCAAGAACTGATACGATACCAGTTTGTAAATATAATGGTTGCGGACGGCACCGTAACTTGACGATATATACATAGCTACATCTATATAAGCTGGGATTATAAAGCTACCGGATAATTGTAAAGAATTGCTAGACTACGACTAGAGGTGAATTAGTGCCTTCAGTTCTTTTATTTTATTGTAAATTGTGACATTTCACATACCTCTGTCTAATATGCCACAGATGTCCCGGTGGTAATACAACCTCACAACGTGACCAGCGCAGTATGGTAAAAAAAAACAAATAACCCAGCCTCAGATGACATCCATATTCAATACAGGAAGTAACAAATGAATATTTAGCCTTCTTTAGTTTCAATGTAAACCCCAAGGAGTCGATACATCCCTATTGACAGACTGCCACAGTACATACTGATAATATTTCTATAATGGTTTTCTGGTTCAATTTAACTCAATTACAATGGATTTTCATGTTTCACTATTTTGCTATGATTTCAACCCATGTACTGAATCGATGTAACACAACAACTATAAGTTATCCCAGCAGGATGATGCAACGTATCATCGAGGCTAAGTTACACCGATTTTGCATAATGCGCATTCTGGAGATATTCGATAAAAAGGTATTGCTATCACGTTCGTCCGTTGTGAGCCGACCTAACATTTATGGTACGTGGGGGAGATGTTTTTCACACGTATGATCGTGAAACTACAAATATCAGAGATCTTTGAACAACTACCGAGACATCATGGCTCCGCATCTTTACAGAGGTCTTCGTGCACTTGTGAAAGCTATATACATTATGCAGATACAAAACTCCTCTTGTCTAATCCCATTAGTACATCTGAAGGCAGATACATAGTGATATATTAAATACATTTATGGTTAGCTTACTCGAAGGCTCGAGTATAATAAAGCGTTTTTGATTAATATTTCCTAGTATAGGAAGTTTGATTTTATACAATCTCAATTATTATAGACGTGTAATAGGCCCGCCATTATTGTAGACATCAGAAAACGCAAGATTAAACCATACCAAGTACATTTGCCTTTTGAATAATGTTTTCTTCTTTCTTAATTTTTACTACCTCTAAATCAATTGAATTGTGGATTACGTCATCTTCAATAGATAGAAAATGTAAGATATATGAATATTCATATATATATATATATATATATATATATATATATATATATATATATATATATATATATATATACCAAGTATATAATTGGTATATACGGAATGAATTCCAATAACCAACAATTACTATTCTTAAAAGAGTGCTCAATACAAAGTAGAGCAGATATAATTATTTTTTATAAAAAATTATAACATAAGTATGTTATACAATCACTACAAAAATAGCCATTTTGTTTCAACACACTCTGTGTCTTATCAAGTGATGATGTTGAAAATAAAATAAATGGTTTTAAAAGTTTCAGATTAATTAACGATCCTACACTAGGGGAAACATTGTTACAAAAGCTAGAATAACCAATCAAAAACGAAGTATAGAAAGATTCAAAAGCTTGACAACGAAATCATGCTATAATAGCTATTCTGATCTTTAAATACGTGTAATATTAAAAATAATTTATACTAACCAATAATTATAAAATTATATGATAAAATTTAATATTAAAATTAAAAACTGGCAATTTTAAAATCCAAATTTAATCACTATTAAGTTTAAAAACTACAAAATTATTGAGAAAAAAAAATATATATATATGTTTATTCAATTCATTTCTTCATTGAAATTACGTTCGACAAGACGCTACAATATATTAACCCAAAATAAAGATTGATTAGCCATACACTTATTTCATTAAATGTTTTGATCTTTTAAGGCTATCCAATAATGTACCGTCTTTTTGTTAATGCGGTATGTTGCATAATAGAACTTTTTACATACTGTGATGCTAAAAAGAAATTAAGATCTCAGATATAAGCTTTTATCTTAATTCATTTTTTTTTATTGTGGCAAAAGCGATCTTTACTATTACAGAGACTACAAATGTATTGGCTTAGTAATTAGTGTGACTGTTTCGGCACGAATAATTAACCCAATTCCATGCGGCCATGAACGTAACCTTCTCATTGGAAATGTTTTCCCACTTTTCTTGGCAGCAATCTCAATGTTCTTGAAGATTACGTAGTTTTCGTTGGAGCACGTGTTTCTTCATTTCCCATCGAACTACTTCAATTATACTGAGATCAGGAAATTTTACTGGCTAATCTGTCAAAAATTAACATTGTTATCCAAACTAAATATTTCTGCTGTACGTGATGTGTGGCAAGGTGTACAGTCATACTGAAAATTATCTCCGTGTTCCTAGTCTAGCAGAAGATTAGATCGTATTAAATTAATATGTTTTTCGATGTTTAGGTTTCTATGAACTTTAACCAATATTATTTATACATTCGCTTTTGATAAAATATTATACACTCACGTTTTTGCCACCAAATTTTACCGTTTGCTTTGTGTACATCGCATGTTTTACTTCGCATACTGGTGTTCTTACATATTGTCTTGCATTAGAGTATAATGCTATTTTGTATTCATCATTAAAATTAATTTTCGACACTTTCGAGCATTAAATGTTAGATCTTCTTTTGACCACATTAGACTTCTATTTCTATGATTTTTTATGCTGATATTCGACCCCGCCTCAATTTTTTCATAACACTCTGATCACTGTATCAAGTGAACGCTCATTGTTAAGACTGAATGCACTTCTCATTCCTCTGGCTGATAGGCTTTGATTGTCTACCAAGATTGCTACAATCATTTTTCATCCGTCATGCAAAAATGTAGTTGATTTCAGGGATTATTTTTCGCCTAAATCTCTTCCCGTATTAACAAAATCTGTTGGATGGTTTCAACAATACTTCTATAAATTCCCAGGCGTCTGACTATGTCGCATTGTATCATATTCCCGTTCAAATTCGCAAACTTCATATTTATTTCAATGAAGATTTTAGCTATGATTTTAGGGTACAAAAACAAGCTCATATTCATCTGCAATGATATTCCGAGACACTATACACTCATGATTAAAATTCATTTTTAGAAATGTACACATTAACTTGACGATATTGTCTCAGATCATTCATCTTCCCAGTAGATTCGCATCGCTTTTTATCAGCTTCAGGCTGTTCAAAGCGGTGAGTCTTCTCATATACGGCACCGTCGAAAATGCAACAAGTTATTTTTTTTCAATCCCCAGTGTCCACAGACACCACTGATAAAATCTTATTGCTAAGAATTTTTTTTTACTTCTTAATAAAATAAAAGTATCATTTTATTCCATTAGCCCAAAATTTACTGAAGGTTAGTGTACACACACGAACATACACACACATATTTTTTTGAAGGTTACTTTACACAAAAAACAAAACACACACACATATATATATATATATATATATATATATATATATATATATATATTCTATAGGTTAGTGTACACACGAACACACACACACACACACACACACACACATATATATATATATATATATATATATATATATATATATATATATATATATATATATATATATTGAAAGGATTGTTTACACACACACACAAGTATATGTATGTATGCATGCATGTAAATTTTCTGAAGGTTAATGTACACACACGAACACACGCATATATTTTTCTGAAGGTTAATTTACACACACACACAGATATATATATTTTTTCTGAAGGTTAGTGTACACACTCACATACACGAATACACACGTATTTTTTCTGAAGTTTAGTTACGCACTCACACACACAAACACACACACACACACACACACATATATATATATATATATATATATATATATATATATTCATATATATTTTTATATGAAGGTATATATTTTTCTGAAGGTTACTGTACACACACACGATCACAATCACATATATATTTTTCTGAAGGTTAGTTTTCACACACACATGTATATATATGTATGTACGTATGTATGTATATATTCTGAAGTTTAGTGTAAACACGCATATACACATATATGTGTCTGTGTGTTATTACTATAAACTTTATAACTTGTGGATGTATGTTTTGAGGTGATTAGCTTGATTTGGTTCCTTTGTTTCGTTTCTTTTTGTATTTTTATATTGTTTTTTGTCATTTTTAAATTGCGATCTAACGGTATAGGTAACAGAAAGTCTTATGAAAGTAAGTATGTCCGTCATATGAGAACGAACCAGTGTTTGCTTTATCCTCGAAGAAAAGCCGTAACTTCCTAATCATGAGAAACATCATGAAGATGGAAATGTAAACACAGCGAAACCGAAGCAAAAGATGACCAATTTCCCCCATCTGTTAAAATGTAACAAAATCACCCGCCATAATTTTTGAAAGGATTCAAGCAGTTTTCGTTAAATATTGCTGGTTTCACTGACAAAATATGCGATAGATACAATCTTACTTTATGTGCTTATTTTCCCGGACGGTGAAGTCAGCCGTCCGCAATTTTTCATAATTGTAAAATTGTCCAATTGTTTAAATAAAGGATACAGGAAAAAAAAACTTTATCGCTAGTGGCTCGTGATAACATCTTACTGCACAATTACTGATAAAATCTATAAAATTAACTTTCATATTGTCATTTGCCTGAAAAGAAAAAATATAATTGTATACAGACAAGAATATACGCAATCATATATTCGAACTCAATAAAATTTATTATGCAAAGATAAACTTGTATATTGTCCATATATATTTAGCTATAGATTTATCTGTCGCAAGAATGCTCAAATTTAGCTTTTTTAAATCGATTTCACCCCAAGCAAGGCAGTAAAATCCAAAATGACACGAGATGTTACTGGGTATAGAAGAATTAAAAGCTTGAAACCTTACTAAATACGAACAAATAAATAGTAATCAGGAGGACAGTAGAAAGAGATTGAGTTGAAGTTTTTAAACATTAAATTTGCTGGAAAGGGTGTTCACCAAGAAACAAATGTGATAAATAAACTGTTAGCATAGAACTCACTGTTATATATAGTCAACTCAACTTGAAATTGGTGAGACCACGTCGCCAATCTCGTACTGCGCTTAAATTAAAAATATTCTAGCTGCGATGTCGAATTGCTCATCTGAACCATTGCTATGAATATATTTATAAAAAAAGGTTAAACAGACATATTTAAAGTGGTGGAAGATACAGGTTCGATTCCTGTGTGAGATCGGATATTTTCGACGAAATTTCTCGAATATTCAGGCCGGTAAATATATTTAATACTGTTTAATTTGAACAGAGCATTTACCCAAAGTAACTTGAAGAAATATTTTTTTCTGTTTGTATCTTATATGTTTTACATATGTTTAAATATATATAAAGATACATGTAGTAATATATATATATATATATATATATCACTTGAGAAGAAACCAGAAATGTTGAAACAAAATAGCTGTTTTTGTAGTTATTTTATAACATTGTTATGTTATAATTTTTGAATAAATGATTTTATATATATATATATATATATATATATATATATATATATATTTATATATATATTTTTTTTTCAAATATAGTGTATCTGTTTTGTCCTCGGAGAGACTTTATCAAAGCAAATGTATTTGTCTTGATAAATTCCCTCAGAGGACAAAAACTGTAGGTTAAGAGTAGTTTTTCCTGTTGTCTTTTTATTCACATATATATTCATATATATGACTTCATATCATTGTGCGTAATCATCGGAAAAATGAGTTCTATGAACCGTTTTTCTCAGGGTGACAGATATCCTAGCACTTTGATCCTTTCTTCAATCTCCTTCTCCCCACACTTTTCTCTCACTTTCAGTCCTTTTAACCCCTTGAATACTAGTAGATAATTGGTGTGGAGTGATTAAAAATGAATTGATTTTATGTAAGGAAAATAACATTGCTAGTAGTCTAGAGTAATTTCTATAAATATTTCACCATAACAGTGATGATATTCAATCAGTGTTGGGACCTCGATTTCACAAATTTTAGGTTCACATTTTCACTTTGTACTCGTAAGTTATATGCTCTCTTCCGGATCCCTGGTTTCCTCTCAACTAGAATCTTAAAACATGTAAATACAATGTCTATTTTCAGCCCCTGTCTGCTTGAACCCTGTCCTGTTATTGCTCCATTTCTCCCTCTTGCTTACTAGTGGATGTTCTTCTTTGCTTCGGTTAAACTATTTTTTAAAAAATCATTGCCACATCTAAAAACTAGTCGTTTCTCCATGTTAACATGTCGCGATAAGTCACAGTTAGTTAATTCCTATCGATGTGAAGAATGAACGCCGACTTTCCCGCCAAATAATAGCTTACATTCAGCTTCGTCTTCCTCAGTTTCTATCAGGAAAAAATGAACTTTCAACCCACTGATTTTTTTTCTGTTTTTGACATTGGTAATATATGTACATGATTGTGGATAGAAGATATTCTGTTATATTTTTCTGAGATTTCGCTATCAAAACTTATAGGAGTCCGTCATCTAAGTCTGAGCTTTAGACAGAGAAGCATGGTATGATATTGTGATGAAAGACTCCAGATGGCATGCAACGGAAACGCTGTTGCCTTAGTTCGGCTAGAAACGGTTGAGAGGTTCTCAATTACGGTTCTATATGGAGATAGATTCTCATTTATGGAAATTGCTAAACATGTTAGACAGGAAAGTGATGCTTACCTGTACCTGTGTATCTGATTCTGATCCATCGTCTGGTTAAGACGTTCAACAAGATCGACATGCTGCAAGAGTATCCATGTCGGTTAGTAGAGCGTCCACAGAACAAATTAGAGATATTGGTTCAACTGTAGCGAGATGTGAGACGAACGGCAGGTATGCAAGAAAAATGTGAAGGATTGACAATCAGAAATAGTGGACCCCGCCATATTTATTTAAATTTGATTAGGAATGACGAGGAAAAAGTCAAGCGAAGACGCTGAAGGTCACCATCAAATGTGGCGGTCAAATGCAATTTATATTTGACGTAAAATAGCACATAGCAAAAATACAAGACAGAGCGTAATGGTTCAAAACATAACATTTGAATTTATTTGTTTTGATGTACATGCATATAAGCTAAAGTTTTAATAGTGTTACGTCTCTTAGATTTGGGAAATATTTGTACCGGAGCTCACGAAGTTGAATTGATTATTAAACTGTAGCTTTAGAAGAATAAAGTACCTAGTGCATGTTAGGAAATGTGAGTTGGAAAAATTGGTACAGTTCAGAAGAGTTAAGATTTCGTACTTGCGTGAATGTTGGTAAGGTCAAGACGAGCGTACTTGAAGATTACATCTTGGCAGCAAGGAAGGAGACGAAAGAAAAACGGAGATAGAAGGCTTTCTCGTGTTTTTTTTTTTATATATATATATATATATATATATATATATATATATATATATCATGTGATCACGTGACAGTCTCGAAGCTTTTGCGCAGGAAAAAAATATTCCTCGCGTGCAGGCGATCTGATTGGTCGGGACTGACCAATCAGCAAGCTGGTTTTGAAGAGATTAGCCAATGAATGCTTGTATGATCTGTATGTATGTATTTGTGTGATGGTGATGATAATCACTACACTACAAGAAGGTCAACGTATGTCGTTGTGTATCGTTTATTTGATACATGGCTATGACCATTATTCCCTTTCGCTAATGCCATCTTAAGCGCCAGAGATGCCATTCTCGTCTGCAACATTGACGATAGAATGTCATCTGTGTCATTAAATGTAGCTGTGTAGTTTTCAGTACGTATAACATTTTCATTTGTATGAAACTGCTGGTGGCTTGCGTGAGCAACATACTTATGAAAAATGACATCTACACTGTGTACGCTGAAGATATAAAGGTCCAAAGCACCGAAGTACGATCGTGGATTCTTCTTTGGAATTATTTATTTATTTACAGCTGGATCTCTTTAGTATCTTGTGTTTCTCCGGTCATCTTTGATCAGCATCCTCTAAATCCCAAAACATTATTTAAAGAATAGAATTTCCTTGTTAGTTTAGCAGAAGAATTCCTCCCCTCCTGATATTTTTGCTAGCGAAAATGTTTCTTTTACAATAATGTTAAAAAATAGACAAGGCTTTTGAGCAGCGGAAGTTTGATTGCTACTGACTTAAATTGTGTGGCCGTAAGACGTGGGCTAAGACGTGGAGTTTATGATGTTATGGAGTAAGGATATTCGCTAACCCTAGAGTTAATCATGATCGGAAAAAATAGACTGTCGTGAATCTGTTCCAAGAAATAGGAGTTCGCGGATAAAATGACTGTATGAAACTTCTTTCTTACTAATGATGGATCGGAGAAATTTAACGAGTGAGAAAACTGACCATGAAAACAGAATGAGAACATGGATGGTGGAAAATAATCCGTCGGTGTAAAGGCATTGTCAACGTAATGTTTCAAGTTTGGCCTGATATGGCTATCGTTAGGATAGAACATATTAAAAATTCCAGGTACTTACTGGGGTGGTAAACGCTATCATTTTTTCATTATTTTTAGCACCCGTATATCTGAGTTCTACCCGAGGTCTGGGGTGAGATTAAGTCTTTTAGGACTGATCACTCGAAAGAAAAATATTTGATCTGAATAATTGAGGGGGTTACTTGAGAGGGAGCAATCGTTCATCATCGTAGGATAAAGTTGTCTTCTCTGTGAAGCACGAGGTTCCATTACTTCTCATTTCGGCACAATCTGTATATTATTCCTCGGTTGAATATCTATGAAGGGACGATATGTAACTCAAGAACAAATCTTGTTTGGCATCAATTAAGCATCATTAAAAGTGTCGAAAGAATTGTGTAGGCGTGTTATAACTCTGAGTAAATGATTATAAACTTCTAACATTTATATATACAAATATACTCGTACGAATGAAGAAGAGTAAGACGTGGAAGCAATAAAAAGAGGATTATTTATTATCAGGTTGTTATGTGGTGTTTGAGATAAGAGAAACAGTAATACTAAGTAAAATTGTGAGTTTGGGTTAACATGTGGATTGAATATGGATCGGAATCCGATAGAAAGAAAGGATAAAGTATAATTAATGTGCACACAGCCTTCGTTGACATTTTTCTATAGTTGTGTATAATGAATGTCAATATAATTTAGTTGGAAAAATACAAAATTTTCTTACATCGAATTTTTGTTCAGTGATAAAAGATAAATGTTAATATCATGGCCTGAAATGCAAAGAAGAGTCGAAATTGTCGTTCATGCATGCGTTAATTATCTGTCCGTGAGAACTGCTTGTCCGACAATGAGAATGTTACGTATTTTTGCGTGTAGAGGAAAAAAATAAAATCGATTCTCATTGGTTTAGAATGAGTGCATTAATGATCATTCTAATCTTTTATAATTATTCTATTATGCTTATTTTCTGACACTATAACTATTTCTTGACGCTATAATTAATTTTTGACACAATAATTAATTTTTATTTATTTTTATAGACCACACAATAGCATTACTGTTCGATATATTGAAGGTAAGAGAGAAAAAGGATACAGCGCATAACATGCAAACAATGCGTCTGTAAATGGATGTCATGACAGTGGTTTAGGACAGATAGCAAAAGACACACTTTCCTCTGAGTTACAATGAACAGTATATTATTACGTCTCATTATAGCCAAGATCCGGATTGACTTAACACATAGAAGAAGTTGAGTTCTCTTATTACATGAAGTGCTTATATCTGTGTTAAGCCTAATATGCAATACATTTCATATGGTCTGTGAGTACTCTTTGGAAACTAAAGAAAGGTTGAGCCCGAAATGCGATTTACTGGTGGGAAATAAAAAGAATCAAATAGACGCAGAAATTTAAATATATGGGCAGCGTTCTGACAAAGGATGGCATGTTCGACACTGAGATCCGTAGATTTATTGGGATCAGCAAGGAAGTATTCCAAACACTGGACAGGGTATCATGAAACAGGATTTCTGTAGTAACAAAGGAAAGAATACTGAGCTATTGCGTGAAATGTTGGACGATTTCCACAAAGATGATAAAGATACTCGAGGTGACGAAGATGTGATTCTACAGAAAGATGTCATGGACCGAGCGTGTGAGCAACGATGTGGACATAGAGAGGTTGCAAACAAGGAGGAAACTTATAATTAATATTAGGAAGAGGCAGCCGATGGTTCTGGAACTTATAATGAGGTAGGAGGGCCTGGAGAATCTGATACTCACGGGTGGAATAGAGAGAAAGAGAGACAAGGTAAAAACAACGCATGAAATACCTAGCGGGGTTAAGCAAGTGGGTGATAGAAGCTGGTTTGGAGGAGTTGTCAGAGGGAAGGAACTTCTTGTGAGCTCTAAGGGATAGAGGGAAATGGAGAGCCATGATCGCTTACGTCATGAAAGAATATCGCACATAAAAAACGAACATTAAATATTCAATTAACTTTTACCTTGACGTCATATGCAATTTGCAGTACAGTTTAAGAATATTGTCATTTTATTTTTATGGGTATATTTGTGTAATAAAAATATATTTTTTTTATAATGATTTACATTGTTTATCGACTATGAAAAAAGATAACCTCTTGCGGATATTATATTTAAACTATAGTGGCAGTGCCAAAGAAGTAAACGTCATTATTCCCTGGTGAGATGATGCAGAATGTTGCATATATACTGTTAATATCATCAATATGTAAATATCAGATTCGACATATGTCATCATTGCCAAGTGCCAGGAAATATGTAATATCCTTCTGCAATATAGCAGTGAATGCCGGAAAAGCTTATGACAGATAAAAAAAACAGACTTGAAGCAACGGTAATGTGGATCACCAACAGGATGTTGAGAATGTCATGGACTGGACATATGAGCAACGACATATCTTTAGAACAAAAATGATGATAGTAATTTGCATTCGAAAGATATAGTCTATATATCTAGGGCATATAATGAGGAAGCACGCTTTGGAAAATTTGACACACACAGGATATATTGAAGGTAAGAGAGAAAAAAGGAAACAGCGCATTACATACAAATAATGCGTCTGTAAATGGATGTCAGGACAATGGTTTAGGACAGATAACAAAAAGAGATACCTTACTCTGAGTTACAAAGAACAATATATTATTACGTCGCATAATAGCCAAGATCCGGATTGGAATTAACACATAAATCAATAAGGATTTCTATTATTACATTTATGTGTGAAAACCTGAATTCGCTTTATTTTTTAAAATTAATATAACAACAATATACAATACAAGTATTATAGAATGATATTAAGAAAACCAAGGGCATTTTTCTTCCTGTTTGCTTCAAGAAAGACGTTTAAACAGAAGAAACTTAGACGAGAGATATGAAATGCCCCACATTTTACTTATAGATATTCGTAGGAATATAGTGAATGCTATAGCGACTAAAAGCTCTGTTTCTGATGCCGCTTAGATTGTCATGTTAGTTGAGGAGCAATCCAGAATTCAATAAGCCAAGTAAAATTGGGAACTGTTCCAAAATCTTAGATAAGAAATCTTCGGTTAGATGGGTAGATGATGGTTGAAGATAAAAAATGTATATTTTCGTCGATGCCTGGATTTCAGCTCCGGTATCGTCAAGACACATATCAAAAATAGGATCCCATTACTTCCGGCGACAGATAAGCTGAAATTGACACGGGTTAAGTTAGAGTAAGAAGCAGATATTCATTGCCTTATTAAAATAACATCTATGGAATGAGTGAATATATTAAGGTAGCTTTGGTTTTTCATACATGCAACTGATCACAATTTGATTATGAAAATTGTCAGTTATTCTGTTCATATTATTATATTTCACATCATTCGGAAAACAAAATATAAAGCTAAATTAATATATGCATATACTAACACACATACACATACATACATATATATATATATATATATATATATATATATATATATATATATATATATATATATATATTATTAAACGGAAAATTCTTGAGTGGCGCAATCGAATCTTATCAAAATAAAGATGTGTACCCCGTCTTTTTTTTTCAAATATCAGGTCATCCCACAATTTCTTTCCGAATTTTACCCTTTTTTTTAAATGAACAAAATTTAAAGACTATTTTATAATGTCTAATGGAGCTGAACGTTATTTTTATGTTTAGATGCATTTGAACTGATCAAATTTTATTTCAGAGAACAATAAAATTTAGTTTGATTAAAAAACTGCTAACATGGAAGTACCCAAGAAGCATTTGAGGCACATAATGCTTTATGAGTTCAAGAAAGGAAACTCAGCAGCCGAAGCGGCTAGAAACATTCACTCAGTTTATGGAGAGGAATGTGGGAATGAAAGAACTTGCAGAAGATGGTTTGCAAAATTCAGAGGTAGAGATTTCACCCTTGAAGATGAAGATCGAACCGGATGTCCAGTTGAGTTTGATGAAAAGCTTCTTGAAGCACCTCCTGATGAAAATCCTGCTTTATCAGTTGAGGAATTGGCAGTGGTTCTCATTTCACACCATACAACTGTTCATTGTCATCTTCAACAACTTGGAAAAGTTCCTAAACTTGGAAAAGTTCCTAAACTTGGAAAAGTTCCTAAACTTGGAAAATGGGTGCCTCATAAATTGTCTGAAAACAACCTCAAATCCCGAGTTGACATCTGCTCTTCTCTCTATTTTCGCCAACTTGTTTCACCTTTTTTGGATAGACTTGTGACTGGCGAGGAAAAATGAATCTTTTATCGAAATGTTAAGCGTCGTAGACAGTGGCGTGGTAAAGGAGAAGGAGCTCAGCCAAGAAGAGAACTCCATGGGCAAAACGTTCTCCTTTCAATCTGGTGAAATCGGCAAGGAATAATCCAATTTGAATTCTTACCACCTAATGCAACAATTAATGCTAAAATATATTGTCAGCAATTAGAGCGATTGAACCAAGCTTTGAGGGAAAAAAAAAACACCTGCTCTAGTGAATCGGAAAGGGATGATGTTTTATCAGGACAATGCGCGACCCCACACAGCAAGAATCACGTCACAAAAGATCGAAGAACTTGGTTGGGAGAAAATTTCTCATCCACCTTATTCTCCCGATCTTGCCCCTTCAGACTACCATTTGTTTCGTAGCTTACAAAATCATTTGGAAGAAACAGTTTTTGTAACACAGGAAGAGGTTAAAACTGACATTTGTGCGTTCTTCGAATCAAAGCCAAAAGAATTTTACAGTAATGGAATTCGTAAGCTTGTTAATAGATGGAATAAAGTCATAGAAAATATATTGTTGATTGAATCTATAATTAAATGCAACATTTGGTCACTTGTTTTCTTTATTCAACATTCGGACAGAACTTATGGGATGACCAGATATATATGGCGGGTGTGTGAGCATGTCTATGCTATCTCAAAACATGTTCCTAGTCATAGAACAATAGAGGTGGGAACGCAAGTATATACTTATAAGCAGTTTTGAAAAAGAAAATGTTCCTAAATTCGTGTTTTAATGGAGATAAGTAAGATATATATTTTGGAACTGTATCGAATACATTACATTTGCATACACGTTCTCATATATATATATATATATATATATATATATATATATATATATATATATATATATATATATATATAAATAGGTTATAATCGTTCCAACGAGAGAAAAGTTTATATTTTTAAAAGAAGATAAACCGCAAATGTTTTTTTTTTTTGGGTTGAAATGTGGATATTCTTATTTTAATATATATTTTATACTCATTTTTCCATAATTCTACTCCATGTGTTTCTAATTTCATGACCTTCTTCAAGCAAACTTTAGTTATTTCCATATATCAAAAAAAATGGATTTCATGCGTAGTGGTGATTCAAATATTTTTCTCGGCCTGTCCAAGAAAGACATTTGAGTCACCACCACACGGAATTATGGTAAATAGAGTATAATATATGTTTTTTCAAAATAAAAAATACACACTACATCAAAAAACGTTTGAGGTTTAACTTCATTTTAATATATTGAGAAAGTGTCTGAAGTTGAGATGTCAGTTTATGATCGATTATATTCCAGTTACTTAATTGTGTTTTGCCAGTTGAATAGCAGGAGGACTAGTCCAGATATGTCTTCCTTGGACAAATGATATATTTGTAAATGTGTAAGTGATATATATATATATATATATATATATATATATATATATATATATATATATATATATATATATATATATATATAACTTACGGAAATATTACCGAATGCGAGAGACAATGAATGGCGGATATATATATATTTTTACTGAAATTTTCTTGGTTCCTTTCAAATTCTAGATATATAAGCCTTTGATTCGGAAGCAAAATCTTAATACAATTATTGCAAGCCAAAATATTCTTGCAAGCTAAAATATATTTCAGCTTTAAATTATTTTATAATTTGCTATAATGTATCAAAAAGCTCGAACCTCTTCCCTCGTTACATTCAACATTAACTGCTGTAACCTTTATGCGTATGGCACAACATTGGTTGGCAACTGTCTATCGCAGAAATACATGGCAGCTTAATGCGAGAAAATATTCTGCTAAGTCAGTCATGAATCGAATGAGATATGATCGCCCAAGCGTGCATCAAGTAAGGCACTTAATTCACTGATCTGTGTGTGTGTGTGTGTGTGTGTGAGAGAGAGAGAGAGCCAAAGAGAGAAAGAAAGAGCGAATGTGTCTGTGTGTGTGGTCAAATTATAACCTCCAAATATGTATTAAATAATAGGGATTTTATCTGGAAAAATCATTGATAGTCACAAAATTGTTGTTAATACAAAACTCACTCTAAAAATATTAAATCTCATATTGAAACTGCAAATTCTTTATCTGACGTTATTGCCTTCAATATGTCCTGTGACTATCGACTTTTTTAAGTCCGTAATTGTCCATTTTTTTCCATTTCCTCTAAATCTTCGTCATTGCATGCATCTTTCTTCCATTAAACACATGATGTTTTTATTTTTTCGAAATATTCAATTTTCGCATCGGACGAAAATTCTACCAGAATTTATTAGTCTTCGCTAAATAGTCGCAGAAATTCTTCATCTGTTAATCTCGGTGCCTTTGCTAAACAAAAAAAAAAAACAAATCCAAGAGAAATGCTCGATATCATCTTCCTTTCATGAACAATCGATAAAAGCTCAGAAAATTCAGCTATAATCTCGACTTTTCATGGCATTAATATTATAATTCCCTTTCAATTATTTCTAAGGACATTAGCTCGTTTGAGGAATCATGTAGCAGCAGGTTCTTAATTAACGTAATTCTTATAGCATTCTTAATATTTTTTTTTCTCTCGTGTTATAATCAGTAATAGCATTGTATTCCATACAAAAAAAGACGTTGGACATTGGGAGTCAGAGCGACTATCTAATCTATGCCACGAAGCTATTCCGAAAATTTTCAAGCGAACATTTCCTAAATTCTTATCGTGGCTTAGACGAAAAAAAGTAAATAAATAAAATTAGCCACCTTCTGTGAGTGATTTAAGAAAGATGTTTAACAATACACAAATGGATTTACTGATAATTTAACAGTGTGTGAATCGAAAGAAGAAACTCCATCCCAATTTCTTTCGTTCAAGTATCCTTCGGTATCGTACAGATTTAGTTCATCTTCTCCCAGCTATGTGCTAAATAGTAAATCATTTAATGCTCTTTTTCCTTGACTTAGCAACTTGACTAGAATGGATAGGCTGACTTCCAAACAAGCCTGAAAGATCTTCGTCAATCCATCTTTATATGACAAACCAGTGTTTATACACCTATTTTTGTTAGATTAATGATATTAAGCAACGTCAAGGCTGATCAGTAGCTAGCTGGGTAAGCGCTTGTGAATGCCTGGGGATGTAAGATTGACTATGCGGGTGGTGTAATAGATAACTGTTCGGAATTGGTAATCGCAGAGTCGAATTCCAGTTTCAGCCAAGTCGGTAATATTCACTTACGTTCAAATAATCTTGGGAAAATATGAATCTACCTCTTACACCCATATATGGGTTAAATAGTAGGGTTTGTATCAGTAAATAATCAAGATCCCCAAAACAATAATCAAAATATTTTCTAGATTTAAATGAACTACGAAAGTTTGATAAGCCGTAAAAATCAACCGATATGCCAATAGGTGTGATTATAATTCAATTTACTAAATTGCAATTTATTTCACACCGTTTATTAATTTTCTTTATTCCTTCTAAATTAGTATTTTCTTTGTCACAAACGTTTATTCTCGTAATGGCTCCATATATGGCATTAAATTAATTTCTTTTGACATTTAAACAGTACTATTCTGCCCGAAATATTAGTACCGGCACTATTTAAATACTTTGGCCAATACAACCAATATCCCCATAGATCACTTACCTGGTAACCCTTTTTTTTTTTTCAAATATATTTCTGGTGATAGAATTTACCACTTCGAGTTTATTAAATTTACATATATATAGTCACGGGTTTTTTTATACAGTGTGCATCAGAAATACCACCTACATATACCTCCAAGAAATGCCTGCCACATAATAGTATGACATTATTGGCAACGGTGTTTAAATATAGCTAACATCCTAATATTATTTGAGAGGTATTTCCGAGAGGTAGATATGCGAGATATTTATGCAGCACCCTGGATAATCGTTAATGCTTACTTTATAATTTCAAGAATGAATATGCCAGGCCGCACTTGTATCTGGAGTAAAAGATGATGTAACATATTTGAATATACTGATTCGATTATAAACGAAAGTGGTTTCAGCATGAAAATAACTTCAAGAATATCACAAACAGTGACATCTGCCTCAAATCTAAAAGCACTTGGAAAAACTAAGAGTTTTAACTGAAATCAACAATCTGACTTTTGTATGTTTCTTATGACGATTTCTGTGTGCCTAGAAGTTTTAGCAGGCGAATCACAGCAAAGGATCCAACTTTTAAAAGTGAGCTTTTCTTTTTTTAAGCATTTCACCTCATGTGAGAGTGCCACTAGCACGTAGTGGCGTACAGAGAGAGAAAATGAGGGAAAAGACGATACGCAGTAGAGATTGAGGAAATGATGAAAGAAGGGAGGGAACCAAGGCATCGTTGCTGCAAAACTATCCATGAATCACCTACTTAGACCACATAACAACTGACATAGATCATGATATCGTCAAACATGAATCAGATTAAATGTAAACCTTTATAATCAGAGCCAAGAAAAGAAAAATTGAAATGTCATTGAGACGGGATAAGAGCAAATAATAGTTTCCCAGTCTTCCTGCAAGCAAAAAAGCAAAACTCCTACTTTGGCATGTGGACAGAGTGGAAAATTGTTTGACAAAGTTACCAACTGGACTGGAATAATATTGTTAGATTTTCAGACGCAGAAACATAACCAATACTTATGGAGGTGTGCTAACACCTGTTAGGTTCCCAACTATGGAAAAATGGTTACCTTGCACTCAAAAAAAGTGGTTCAAAACACTATGAAAGTAAAAAAAAATATAGATGTGTATAGTAAACATACCAGCCACATAGTAAAAGTTGCCAGCAATACGTTTATATAAAAGAAATTTCTAATGTTCCCAAGAAATTATAATTTTTTATAGTAAACAATAGAAAAGTACCGTTTTATAGTAAACATAATGTTCCCAGCCACATATTTCGGAAACAAAATACCTTTTATAGTAAAAATACCAGCCAATACGTTTATATAAAAGAAATTTCTAATGTTCCCAAGAAATTATATTTCGGAAACAATGAATACCTTTTTATAGTAAAAATACCAGCCACATAGTAAAAGTTGCCAGCGAATACGTTTATATAAAAGAAATTTCTAATGTTCCCAAGAAATTATATTTCGGAAACAATGAATACTTTTTTATAATAAAAATACCAGCCACATAGTAAAAGTTGCCAGCAATACGTTTATATAAAAGAAATTTCTAATGTTCCCAAGAAATTATATTTCGGAAACAATGAATACCTTTTTATAGTAAAAATACCAGCCACATAGTAAAAGTTGCCAGCAATACGTTTATATAAAAGAAATTTCTAATGTTCCCAAGAAATTATATTTCGGAAACAATGGATACCTTTTTATAGTAAAAATACCAGCCATATATTAAAAGTTACCAGCAATACGTTTGTATAAAAGAAATTTCTAATGTTCCCAAGAAATTATATTTCGGAAACAATGAATACCTTTTTATAGTAAAAATACCAGCCACATAGTAAAAATTTGCCAACAATACGTTTATATAAAAGAAATTTCTAATGTTCCCAAGAAATTATATTTCAGAAACAATGAATACCTTTTTATAGTAAAAATACCAGCCATATATTAAAAGTTACCAGCAATACGTTTGTATAAAAGAAATTTCAAATGTTTCCAATAAATTATATTTCGGAAACAAGGAATACCTTTTTATAGTAAAAATACTAGCCACATAGTAAAAGTTACCAGCATTGCGGTTGTATAAAAGAAATTTCTAATGTTCCCAAGAAATTATATTTCGGAAACAATGAATACCTTTTTATAGTAAAAATACCAGCCACATAGTAAAAGTTGCCAGCAATACGTTTATATAAAAGAAATTTCTAATGTTCCCAAGAAATTATATTTCGGAAACAATGAATACCTTTTTATAGTAAAAATACCAGCCATATATTAAAAGTTACCAGCAATACGTTTGTATAAAAGAAATTTCTAATGTTCCCAAGAAATTATATTTCGGAAACAATGAATACCTTTTTATAGTAAAAATACCAGCCACATAGTAAAAGTTGCCAACAATACGTTTATATAAAAGAAATTTCTAATGTTCCCAAGAAATTATTTTTCGGAAACAATGAATACCTTTTTATAGTAAAAATACCAGCCACATAGTAAAAGTTGCCAGCAATACGTTTATATAAAAGAAATTTCTAATGTTCCCAAGAAATTATTTTTCGGAAACAATGAATACCTTTTTATAGCAAAAATACCAGCCACATAATAAAAGTTACCAGCAATACGTTTATATAAAAGAAATGTTTAATGTTCCCAAGAAAATTAGATTTCGAAGATAAGGAAATGATACGCAACGAAACAAAAAAAAAAATACTTATACATGAACCACATCATGATGATGACCATCTGCATATTTGAAGGCATCCCAGAAATCTTTATTCGATCTCAGAAAAATCGCCTTCAAACAACGTCTTTTACGCATTTTGTAGGTGCAGATCGAACTGAAAGTCTGTTTTGCGTATAGGATGTAAGGTCAAAATATGATTTATATAATCGTATGCTATAGCCAGCTTTCTTCGATCGGCCCGAGATTCAATCAAAGTCAAGGACACACAGATCAAAGTGCTGATAGTTAATTAAGTAATGTCTGGAAATGTTATAAATTTCCACCCTGTTTATTCAATTTTCCGTCGTGAAAATGGCTGTCTTTAAGTTGATTGTCTGCTGACAGGCTCTTTTCGAACATGAACAGTGCTGAATAGTTACCGGTTCAATGCGTACGTCTCTCCTGATTTTAGTGATTGTCTTTAGGTGATTCGGTAACTCATTCCTATATACGATTATGTAAGTAAACAAATGAGAACAGGCAATTGAAATTGAGATTCTCCGCAGCTCATAATACAATAAAACGTATAGAAAAACAACTGGCTTGTTCTTTCCACGGGAATTGTTTCGAAATCAGTTTACCAGAATAAAAGACTTCAGTGCGAAAAACGATCATCAGTTTTGTTCGTACATTTTAGTGTTTATTAATGAAGTTCACGCATTACAAGGTTCCAAAAAGGAAAGGTTGTTGAACAGTGATTGAAGTGTGTGAAAACAACGCATCAGCAAGAGGTATGAAGTGAACATTACGAGTGTATAGCGGATAGATAACGATTGACTAGACACTTAAAGAGGATAATAAGACAGAGTTCTTGGAATCTTTTTTGAAGGGTTCGCTTCCACAAAGTAGCGTTTCTTTGTAATAAAATGTCGGAGTGGAAAGCGATTCTTACCATAGGAAAACGTTGAGAATTAGAGTGATTTAACCCCGACGATATAACAAATTTTTGAGCATAGGAGAACCTGGATATAGAATCTTTGATATCTGGTAAGCTGCACCCAATTGTGGTCACTGGTCCTCAACCATCTCCTAAATCTCTCACGTGATGGCTCCAAGTCGCCATTCCCCGGTAAACCATTTCAGCTGGTAAGCTAAACTCACGTTGGTGTAAACACGCCACTTACTAGGTGAATGACCTCCACGATGCAGGTCACTGGTCAGTGTGGAACGGTTCTTCAGATGAACTACAATGGTCACGTGTTCGGGACCAAGGAAGCCACCTATTTGGAGGACATCGGCTGGACTCTAACCTGGAGAGGAATGGGCTCCGTCAGGTTAAACCGCCAACGACACACCATATGATGATGACATAAAGAGAACTTTCACTTAGATCAAATCATCCATACACGATCGCGACAGATAGAGGAGAATGGTGGACAGGTCAGCATGTTGGCGTCACAACGATTCTTTTAGGGGTTAAGGCCGGAAGAAGAAAAATATAACAATACGGATGTTTGTTGCAACGATCTGTTCTTAGTTCCACTAAATAATCGAATGTGTCCGAAGATTTATCATGAAAATATGGATAGTGTGCCAATATGTTTGCGACGTGGTGTTTGTGAGTAAAAGGCTGTGGGGTTGAAATTATATCGTCTTTCAGCAATATTTGTAAAGGTCTCTTGAGCACTATCAAAATTTGAAAGCACAGATTGGGCTGCTTCAGCTTCGACATGGAAGCAATCAGAAGTGATCAGACCCCTGTAAAGAATTGATGTATAGCAGAAATTTGGTATTTTCTGGAGATGTATCGCGTTGAACAATTATGATTTTTTCTATTCTCTGCTACGACATTAATTTTTTCTCCTGTCCAAGACTGTTCGGATAATTAAAGACAATGCAAATAAAATCAAACAAGTACAAAACTTAGATATTTGGGAACTGTTCTAACGGAGGGCGTAAAGTGCAACACTAAGATCAGAACAGACATTGGGATGACTAAAAATGCATTCCAAAGCAAAACAGAAAATGAAGAGACAGAAAAAAATTCTTAAACAAATAAAAGGGTACTGAACTGTTATGTCATATCTATACTGCTCTTTGGCAACGAATGCTGAACAATCTCCTCAAAGATGAAGAAGAGACACAGAAATATTGCTCTACAGAAGTATACTGAGGATATCATGTACCGAAAACGTGAGCAACGACTAGGCTTTAGAGAAAACGGAAGCAAAACAAAATATTTAAGACCAAGGAGAGGCAGTTAAAATTTTTCGGGCAAGTAATGAGAAAGCAGGGGTTGGAAAATTTGCTATTCACAGGACAGATTGAGGGATTGTGGGTAGGAGCAAAACAGTGTATAATATGCGCATATATAAAATGGATAGTAGAATAGGCTTTGGAGAAACAGCAAAAAGGCAAAATTTATTAAGAGTTACAAGGGAGAAGATGTTGATAGCCTTGGTCACCTACGTCCTGAAGAGATACGGCACATCAAGAAGAAGAAAGTCAATGCCTGTCTGCCATGATAGATTGGTACTCCCTGTTGCTGACTCCTGCTCAGTTACGGTTGTGCTTTATACTTCATACCGAGCTGAGTTAGAGTTTTTTTTTTTGTTTTGTTTTTTTTTTTCAGTGAAAGCGCATAAATTGCTGTGATCAAACGCTTTGAATTAAGCAGAAAGAATCCGTCGGTTCGGATAACTTTGATCACATTTCAATGATTCTAACGGCTGAGAACGGCTCTAAATATAATATTATCAACATGTCAGAACAAAATCAAAACGATATGATGGTTGGTGTCATACTCGGAATGCTAAAGTTCAAGCTACACGGTCACATCGTTCGGGTAGAACAATGAATAAATTCTAGAATCAGACATATCAGAATGGATTTATATAATAAGAGTAATTCCAGCAAGTACACAGACGAGTTTATCTGCCTTGACATCTAAGTACAAACGTATTATTTTAAAGAACTGGCTTTAAGAGTTATTACAAATGACAAATTTACTATTAAATAATGTAAATAATGTCTGTCAGTTAAAAGTTAATTGTGTATTGTTTAACAATGCGAAAATAGGATATATTTCGATGACAAATAAACCTCAAACAACAAAGTTTGATGTTCTATTCGAACGAAAATATTTAACCTTGAAAGATCAAAAGTTATGTGCATAACGTCAGTTGCTACTATGATAAGCTTTTAATAAAACACATTTCCGAAGAAGACCTGGCTTATGTTAGGAAAAAAAAGAGTTATAGTAAAAACGATGGTTTTTTTCATGAAAGTTAACATGGAAATTCTCTCTCTCTCTCTAATATATATATATATAAATATATATATATATATATATATATATATATATATATATATATATATATATATATAATTTAATTTAATTTAAAGAAAAAACAGACCACATTACGGTTCCATTGTTATAATTAATTTCACCAGGGATTTTATTTTTCTCTGGATCTTCAGACTTCACTTTTAAGGGTGAAAAAATGAATTTAAATTTTACACTTTTGAAGTGTAGTATTAAGCTTATATGGATGTGAGCTCTCT
>CAHIKZ030004343.1:1252500-1267500 GCA_903632075.3 Acanthosepion pharaonis | reverse complement strand
ATAAAAATAACACTAACATCTCATTTAACAGATATATTTGTCCAAATTACACAAAAATATTTTGAAATAATAAAGAGAATAGTTTTATTTAAAAAATCGCTATTAGCTTCAACCATGGCCTCTAGACGACTTCGGAATCCCCTGCAACTTCTCTGTACTATCTCCTTTTTTAAAAAACCCTTTATGAAGTCATCAAAAACCATTTATTTTATCTTTAATATTATCACTTGATAAGACACCGAGGTTGTTGAAACAAAATGGCTATTTTTGTAGTGATTTTATAACATATTTATTTTTTATAAATAATAATTCTATATATATATATATATATATATATATATATATATAAATCCTAAACTAAAATTTATTTAAAAATAATGAAAAATTATGTAATTATAGAAAACCTGATGACTGCCGCTTGGAAAATAAATGTCACAGAAAATCTGAGGTATACCAATCTCATCCATTGAGCGTCCTAGCACTGGAAGGATATATATTGGGTCAACGAAGAATGAATGTAAAATTAGATGGAGACAACACAAAAGCTCCTTCAGTAATATTAGATAATAATATTAAATAATAGAACTCAGACAAATATTTTTGGTTTAAAAGAAAATTAAAACACCAAAAGTAAAATGGAAATAATAAATAGAACAAGAACTTTAAAACCTGGGATTTAATGCCCTTTTGCCCATATGAAAAATTACATTATCAAGTTTCTAAATAATGAAAATTTATCAAACCATAGTCATGTAAACGGTTTTTGAAGGAAAAAATCATAGTTTTTTAAAATAAAGATATATATAAAAAACAAATATATCAGTAGACTCGTTTACGTAAAAACAGTCCTTTAATTTAATGAAATAAAATTTCTCTAGACACTTAACGACGTAAATCAATCTGTCGTTGTGACTGACCAGGCAATGTGCGTAAAAATCATCATTCGTTTAAAAACCTATTTCCGAAGGTGAGTGATATCTTGATACAAATTAACTATGCAATCGTTTCCATAGTAATTAATTTTGCGAATGAACATGCTTATAAAGATGCGTAAATTTCAAGATATGTTTTTCCTAAATTTTCGCTTGAGGATGAAACAGTGGTAAATTCTTTAATTCAATTTAATTTCAAAATTTTATTGAGGTTTTGGGTCTAGTTTTTGAAACATGACAACACTTATGTAGCGAAGGAATAACAAATAATTATATATAATATATATATATATATATATATATATATATATATATAGATAACTAGACTCAAAAACCCTAACAAATCCAATAGAAAAAAGAAAGAGCCAAACATTTCAATTTAAGCCCAAAGAAAAAACCCGATCCGTAAAACTAACTAACAAAAGAGCTTGTAGACCAATTTCAATTTAGCGGTATAAAATTTTTATTTTTAATTTACTGGAACAACATTTCCCAAAAAAAACTGAGTTACATAAAATATTTAACAAAAAACAATGTAAAACTTAGTTATTTCTGTATGCCGAACGTAGAGACTATTATAAATGGATTGAATAAGAAAAAAACTAGGAATGATCCACGTAGTAATCCTCCTACTTGTAATTGTAGAAACAAAAACATCTGTCCATTACAGGGAAAATGCCAGCGGAATGCGTGGGTATCAAGTGAAAATTTACAAAAATACTGAGGATACTAACCTAAAACATACATAGGTGCTACTCAGGATAAATTTAAAAAGATATTATAACCACACGAGTAGTTTTAAGAATGCAAAATTAAACATAGTACCACGCTATCTACCTACGTATGGAAAACCAAACAAGAAGATAATATAGACCCCATCCTTAAATGGGAAATATTAAAAAAAATGCCCAAAATATAAAGCAGGCCATAAATTTTGCAAATTATGTGCTGAGGAGAAATTAGCCATAGCTTTATATGATCAACCTAACCAGCTATTAAACTCTAAAACTGAAATTCTCAATGTATGTAGACATAAAAAATCTTGGCTACTAATCCTTGGCTACTAAATTAGACGTTTTCCCGTTATTGACTTTCCACTGAGGATTTTTTTTTTGTTGAATAAATATTTATCCCCCACCACTTAGGTTGTTTTGTTTTTTGTTTTTGTCACGTGGTATGATTTTAGCTATCACCTATAAATATGTGTTTCACTTTGCCTCGTTAATAAACTTTCCCTGACGATCCGTTTAGGTGAAACCTAGGTAGGTTTGTCTGGCTCACTAGGTATATATATATATATATATATATATATATATATATATATATATATATATATATATATATATATTTGGAAAAATATGTCTTTGATACATGTGTTACTGTACGTGACTGGCAAAAAATGTGCTCCTTGTAGTATAATTAATGCCCTTAAAGCTATACTTCCGGGTGTGGACCTAATTCATACAACTCGATATAAAAGACATCAAACCTTTAACAGAACACATACAGGATAGAGTCTTCTCCGTAGCTCAAGAAGAAAATATGAAAACAACGAAATAAAAATTAAATACTAAAGAATATCATACTTATTATAAAACACAGGTTGTGTGTGTGTGTGTGTGTGTGTGTGTGTGTGTGTGTGTGTGTGTGTGTGTGTGTGTGTGTGTGTGTGTGTGTACGTTTATATATTGGATCGGATTTCCTACATATTTCAACCGATTTAAAAAAAAAAAGTTCACAGGACTACGTAAAATTACCTTGCGGTGGTTCTGACAGTGCCAAAAATTTGAAAAACACTATTGTTGATGCACAAAATCAATTTGAAAACACGATTAAGAGGCATCGCAAGAATGAAAGTGGGACAACTCGTATCGAGATATACTTATTATAAAACCCAGGTTGTGTGTGTGTGTGTGTGTGTGTTCGTTTATAATATGGGATCGGATTTCCAACATTTTCAACGGACTAAAAATATCATATATATATATATATATATATATATATATATATATATATATATGTGTGTGTGTGTGTGTGTGTATCATACTTGACTGTTACAATACCGTAACAGTTGAAAGAAATACATTTTTACGGTAATATATTTTATCTTCTGATCGAAATTGAATTTACCACGCAGTCACCAAGCAATTTACAGCGAATACGTCAACAGCTATATTACCTCTTATGCAGGACTTGCTCTGACCGAATTGAGGACATTATTATTGTTGTCGATTGTGAATATATATATATATATATATATATATATATATATATATATATATATATATATACACACACACACAGGCAAACAAACATATGTATGTGTGTCAGTGTGTGTGCGTGTGTGCGTGTCAGTGTGTGTGTATTTTATATATTTGAGGATTCAGTTCACATGCATAGATTACTCTACACTAAGGTATATGCACTAACAAAAATTGAAGTGTAAATTAATTATTGTAAATCATACAAAAATTACACAAACAATATAAAGTATAAAAAATGAAAAACAAATTATTTAAAGAGATTTAAATATGAGAAGATGTTTTTGAAGCTGATGGAATTGCTACATGTAAAATTAATTGGCCAATCCTCTAAGCTCTTCAATGAAAGGAAAGAACAATCAGTCTTCCTTCCTGTTTGTCTCATTTTCGGCATTGTTTAAGTTGATAGCTGGAAAAGAAATTAATATTTTTTCCTACTAAGTTTTCCCTTCAATACGCCGTTACTCCACCATCTATTTGTTCTTTTAGTAATTTATAATGGCGGTAAATCTTATCAGGCATATTTTTTTTCTTAACAACCTAGCATGTGAACTAATTATTCTTTGTAAAGCCAGCAACTCATTAGAGTACTTAAATACATTCATGCCTACATACATAAAATGGCTGCTATAAAGAACTCAATGCTTATAAGTTTTATTTTTATTTTAATATGGCCTAGGGGGTAAGATAAGAAAATTGTTTACGCCTCATTCTTTACTGAAATGCACTCGTATCTTTATACCATTGAAACAGGCTATCTACTATACAGTTGTATTAAAACATCAGACAGGGGAGCTGCCTGCTACGTAGTGTCATCGGAGTGAGATGAGCGAGACGATTTCAAACTCCATACTGGTTGGTTGTAGTCAATTTCAGACAAGTTAGCATGCAAACGCTTTGATCCCCTCTGTTATTCAGTTCCAGCCTGATAGTGAAGCACACACAAGATTTTGTAGCCTTGTTTGGCAATCAGTCTGAGAGAAGTGAAATTCTTAATATAACGCCATCTTTTAAAGTTAAACTGTAATTGGTACCAATCTCAGCCCGAAGAGGCAAACCAATTCACAGATACGATGAACAAATGAAGAATTCGAAAGACATGAATAGATACAGTAGTTAAAAATATATATTAATGCAAATTTAATGAAGGCGACGTAGATTCGTACATTTTTCTCCGAAGAAAATATTAATAAATAACAAAAGAGGTCATCGGGGTACGGATTCCTGTTACCTAATAAAATTCATAATGAAGAACATTTGTTGGTTTTTTACATTTGTGTATATAGTGAGTTGGCCTAAAAGATCGTTAATTAATAAGATTTTATTTTTTTTAAAAATCAAATATATTTATATATATATATATATATATATATATATATATATATGTACACACACAGACACACACACACACACACACATATATATATATATATATATATATATATATATATATATATATATATATATATATAAGTTATGCTATAGATAGAGAGAAATATAGATATTATAAGTTATAGGCATAAAATGTCCGAACAGTATATGACAAAATTTTATTAAATGTTCTTTCTTAATTAGCCATAGTTATTTTAAGTATTATAGTGGCAGCTGTAGTAATTTCCCTAACGTTTTTGAGTTAGTCTGAAAATAGTAATATAATTACATTGTTTAATGCTTTCATTTATTAAGCGTCCTTAATATCGGATGAAAATATAGGAACATTCATATCTCGTTAATAAGGTAAATGTTATTTTAGTGGGTACACCTTGCTAACCCTATTTTTATTTATTTTAACTTTCTTAAATAGTGAAATTGATAAGAACTGATCTATATTGAAGATTAATCCTAAGAAAGAAATAATGTTTTAGACATTGATGGATAAAAATTTTTATGTTGTCTTTTATAAATACATATACAGCATTATTTTTTTAATTTCGTTGAAGCAAGAAATACATTCACTTGTGTCTTCCATTGATTGGCTTGCGTAGTGATCCTTAATAAGTCCCGTGATATTTTCTGTTTTTTTTTCTTAATTATTTTACACAGTTCAGTTTTGGTTTGGTTCATATTTCGAAATGGAGGATTATTGGGGACTTCATCTTGATATTATATATTCTTACTTAGTTAGAAATGCTGGATTACTGCATAGTATATGGCCATATCCCTTATACGTAGTGTGATAATTTTCACCTCCTCGTTTAAACTCACAATGTGCAAGTTTGGTGCATTTTTTGTAAATTTTATTAACTTCTTGTATTTTTCCCGTTAAATCTTCGAGTTCATTGTTCTATCATCTTTAATTAGAATATATTATTATTTCGTTTTTTTTTCATCAGTAGACAACATGATTTGGAAATAACTATTAAATCTTGTGACTGTCAACTATCAATTATACCAAACATATGCTTTTCGAAGTTAGCCAGCATTTGATGTTGGGTAATTCGAATTTTTAATCTTAATTTATCCGTTTTTTTTTCGTTCTTTAAATATATATTTGAGGAAAACAGTAACTTCCATCTTATTCTGGCGAGGAATTGCTCAAGATTTCGTAATATATTAACTAATGATATTTTCTTGTTAGGAATAGGGAATATTTTTAGCGAGTACAATATTTTAAATTCTTGCATTGTTGTTTCATCCGAAAATTCTGTAAGCAACCGGCGTGCGTTCGAAAAAAGTGTAATAGAGAATTAATACTCAAGGTTTTCAAAGTGCAACAAAAATACACACACACGAACATTGGCATACGCAGATAACTACACACACACACACACACACACACACACACATATATATATATATATATATATATATATATATATATATATATATATATATATATATATATATATATATATATTTAGTAAAATTATCGAAAACTGTCTTCAAAATTTAACTGGTCTAGTATCTCATTTAAAAAGCATATGAAATATGATTTTCCCTTACCTAATTTTCTCCACAATATACCCTGCTAGCATATATAAGTGTAAAACGAAAGACACGATCTAATGCTGATCCTCATTTGTCGTTCACGATACGAGAGTTCACCATACCAAATATATATATATATATATATATATATATATATATATATATATAAAATATTATATATATATATATATATATATAAAATGTATGCATATTTATATATAAAAAAATGTATAGTTAATGACCTTTTCTAAAAAGCCATAGTTTTCCATCATAAATTTACATATATATATATATATATATATATATATATATATATATATATATATATATATATATATATATATATACATATATATATATATATATATATATATATATATATATATATACACACCCACTCATATCTATAATATATATGTGTGTGTGTGTGTATTCCTACTTATATTTAGAGCGGAATAAATACAAACGCATTTTTATAGGGAAGTTTACTTAGCGTATTTTTTTCTTGTGTGTGCATGTCAGTTAATTTTACCGATATATTTAGATAGATGTGCGTACCTCATATGTAGCTGCGTCGATTTTAGCGTCTGTATATTGTAAATAATTGCGGCACATATTGTAGAATTTCCGCAATCAATAAAAATAATTCCAATGTTCGAAGAAATAAGCGGTCGCGAAACAACAATCAAATATTGTTAATTGGACAATTAATACACAAAATTAATCAATTACATCTCTGCCTTAATTTTTGTATCTTTCGCCACCGTGTTCATATTTACGTCAAACATTACGCCCTGGAGGTGTTTACTTTCCACTTTTTGCTATATTCTTTGATTTTCCTGAATCAATTATAATTATAGAGCTCTGAAAAAGCAAAAATTCAGTATATTTTTCGTATTTAATCAATATTTTACCTGTTATTTCCTTGAAAGGCTTTCCATAACAAACCTTGTGATGTATATAAGGCTAAAAATAGACTATATATTTGTACATAATACCTTCCATTACTTATATATGTCGTGTCCCTTGACGATCATGGTCATTCACGATTTCTTCCGGGATAAGACAACAAAATTATATCCGGCAACGAAGTCTATCATTGGGAAGTTTTGATGAGCGTGTAACCACCTTTCAATTGCAGTTCGTCCCATACCCTCCCTGACCCGGGTTGTTAGCACTTGTTAATATCCCACAAAGGCAAATAATGAGCCCTCAGACTTGGGTCAAAATATTATTAAATTTAGAAATACATTTTTGTAGTAAGAATACAAGCAATATATTTTCATAGTGAAAAAAAAAAGGTACCAGCAATGTATAGCTGGCCAGTCGTATTCGAGGATATCTGTCTAATAGGGCGGCTGACCAGTCCCTATCGCAGACGCTTGCTCAGGTACATTTTGTGTTTGTTCAACACCCATCTGTTGCTTTATACAGAATCTGTGCTGATCATAATTTAGTTACAGTTTCTGGGAAAGAGCGTGTTATCTAGCGTGATCAACAATTTGAACGCTCAATCCCTCGGCCACGATGTCTTGTGGCTTCGTGCTAGAAAAGCTATTGAAGGCGCACAAGGGTTCCCTCTAACCAATTTCACTCACAAGGCTTGTGTCACCCCGTAGTATGGTTTTCAGCCCCTCCAATACGATAACATCAAGAAGTCTCCTTCCTGACAAATCGACCATGGTGAAATTCGAACCCGGGTCTCATGTACAGAATGCGAAATTTCTAACCACTCGGCCACGTAACCATATACATAGTTGTAAAAGGTAGATGTATCCAGCAATACATTTTTAAAAGTTACAAAAAGCACACATGAATATTTAATTTCGTCATGAAACGTCTCATAATGAGTTGATATTCCATTAAACAGACCGAACAAAATCTTTCAAATTTTTTTTCGTTTGTAGCTCTTAATAAATCTGCTATTTCTATTACTTCCCTTAAACCCACTTCAGGCATCAATGTACTTAAGTTCGTATGTTTGGTTATACGCTGATTTCCTCTCTCCCCGTTGTCTATCATATGTCGATGTGATTATCAAATATTCCAAACACTCTTCCTTTGTCAGGTGCATGTTGTAACTGAGTTATCTAAAACAACAGTCTAAAAAAAGAATTTGCTTAACAACAAGTTTATTAAGTTTTGGCATATGGAAACATAATGTAGAATAGAAATTAGGAAAGAGAATATTTAGCCGTGAATGACTGTTTTTAGCAAAAACTATTGCTGCTACTGCTCCTTCTGCTACTCCTCTTGAGCTGGGAGTACTTTTCTCTCTTTTTTCCAATGGCTGAATCCAAAATTATATAGAGTTTTTCTCCCTCACAACAATGCACTAGAAACTTCAACTCTCCCTTTTATGTTAATTATAAGTGTATTCTTTGTTTCCATTTTCTTTAAGACCTATTCGTTTCTCGCATGTTTGGTCAATGTTTTTATCCGCATCATTCTGCAAAACCGCCCTTGTTTTGCTACATGTCTCTTCTTCATCTCTGAGAAGATTGCCAAGAATTCATCGCTATATATGAGCACTGATATCACGGTGCTGTTTAGTACACTTTTCTTATTTTCTAAGGAAATATTCCAGCTTCTTATTATTTTGCTTAGCTTTTGAAAGACCTCTTCACTTTATCGGAATGTACCTTCGAATTTCAGTGTCGCACAAATTTAAATCGTTTTACTTGTTTGATTTTGGAATCTGCAATTTGCATGTTGGGTTGGTCCTTTTCCTAACTAATAATGATGCATCCTCTCTCCCTGCATCTGATGATGAACATTTCTTCTCAATTCCCTTCAATTCATTACGAGTTTTTGATGCTTGTTTTCTCCGTATGTTATCAACACTATGGAATCTCCTTATCTTATGTTTTGAAGTTATTGGCTGCAAATATTGAATCCTTCTAATTCTTACAGATTTTCAATATTGTTTAGGTTGAATAAGTACGATGAGAAGACACGTCATTGTCTTACACCCCTTATTATTTTTCTATATTTTCTTCATTCGCTCTATTCTAATAAGTAATTCGTAATCTGGATAAAAATATAGTGTACTGGTTAATTCGAACGAATGAAGTGTGTACTTCTAAAAGAAGATATATGTATTCGAGTCCAGTGTACTTGGGTTAGAGTATCACAAAAAAGAGAATTTTACACATACTCTTGTGACAACTAAAATAGATAACTGGTGAGAGAATAATGACATAATAATCAAGAGGCTGTAGTTTTACACTATGTCTAGTAAATGTATAGGAATGAATCTACTATCAATACTGGAAATGACAAAACAATTACTGGTCATATGAAACCAATTTCCTGAAGACAATTGTTTGATTGATTGATATTTTGTTTAATATATCAACTACTTATGTGTCATATAATGCCTAAATTTAATTTTCTTTGAGCGTTGGAATAATAAAATTATGATATATTTTAATCTGCTTTCACAATTGATTACATGGTAGATGATACGCAGGTTTTGTACATATACATATTGGCGTCGTCATGATTACGGTATTATGAGTGTTTTATGTTGTAGTTTTGTTAAAGTTATATTTTGGAAATCAGTTACATATCTTTAAGAAATCATAGGATATTGTATAGACTAATGTCATGAAAACGTTCTTCATGTTTGGTTTTAATTAAGTTGATTAATTTTGTTTAGCGGCATATGAACACTCTACAGGCTATTTAATGGCAAAATATCAATATTTTATACGCAATTTTACGTCCTCAATAAATATATTTTGAACGCTATTATATTATTATATTATTCTGTGATAAAATGTAAAGCGGGAAAGTCTGCTTTAACATTGTATTGCTGGTCAGTTTAAGATAAATTGGTATCGTTGGTATTGTTACTATAAATATTTATTGTTGGTAAATTGGTATTGCTTGTATTTATAAACTAAAATGTATTTTCATACTTTCATAGTGTTTGGCTTTTGATTTAGTGTTCCCTATTTATCCATAGCTGGGACCCTAACAAGATTTACCTGAGAAATAAGAGATGGATTCACGCTCCTCGGTGTTTTGGAGAGAATGGAAACAAAAAGGAAACTTATACTTAACACCAGAAAAAGGCAGTTGAAACGTCTGGGACATGTAACGAGGAAGGAGGTTTTAGAAAATCTGATATTCACAGGGCAGATAGAGGGTAAGAGTAACAGACGAAAGCAACTCGTAACATATTTGATGGGCTTGAGCAAAGGGATGGAAGAACAGGGTTTAAGAGAAATAGCAAAAAGACAAAACTTATTAAGAGTTACAAGGGAGAGGAAGATATGGAGAGCCATGATCACCTACATCCTGAAGGGACACGACACATAAAAGACAATTTATACACACTAGTTAGGTAGGTGATTCGCTGATTTGTCTTGTTCTTCTTGTCTTAATCATATACTATGAATGTAAATTCTTTATGATATCACTATAATATGTCCGAGAAATTTAAATTAACTCGTAAATATTCCTCGTTAATCACAAGTTCAGTCAATTGTATTCTCCGTATCCTTCGATAGAATCACATTTATGCTGCTTCAAGTCTCTTCTTCATCTGTGAGGAGATTGTCAAGCATTCCTCGATATATCGGAGGATCGATATTACATAATGTTTCAGTATTATTTTTTATTTCTTTCTAACGAAATTTTCCTTTTCCTTAACACTTTAGCTTTTGGAAGGCAACTTCCTGTGTTGTCATAGGCCTTCTGATTTTGGTTTCATTCTTTGCGTTCTCTGTTAAAACACTTTTCAGATATTTAAATTTGGACAAGTCCTTCATTTTCGTATCTTCAATTTGTAATTCCCATGTAACACACCTCGTTTTGCTGAAAACCATACATTCTGTTTTCTCAAAATTGATGTTTAATTATTTCTTCTCGCTCTTTAGGAGATATTATAGTTTCTTTTCTGTTTCCGCATTGAATAATATGTCAACTGAATACTTAATGTTGTTAAGATTGTAGACGCCGTTAATGGATCCTTGTAGGAATTTTAATTCTCACAGTATCGCCTCATTATATAGGCGGAATATGTCCGGTGACACATACTTTTTTTTTAACAGCTTTCTATTTTTGTATATTTACTGAATTCATTTTCTATACTGATTAATAGTTTTTTCCCCTTTATAGCTGTCGTACGAAAAGTCATAGTTCAGTGCTACAGCTACCTGTCTCATCTCCATTTTACTGTTAATCTATTTTCAAATTCAGATTTCACTGAATAATTCGGTGAGCATTTAATTAACATATAATTCCAACTTTACAAACAATTCCAAATACAATCTGCTATGTACGAAGAAATGTTCTTTCTTCTTTCTGCCGTGTCCCTAAAGTCAGTTGGTGATTATGGCTCTCCACAATTTCTTCTCCTTCGTTGAACTTAATACATTTTGTCTTATTATTATCTCTCCTAAATCTTTTTCCGCCATGTCTATACTCCAGCTCACAAGGTATTTTATGCGTTGTTTTCCTCAGTCACCTCTTGTCTTGTTGGAAACCTTGATAGTCATGGGACTACATAAGTGCCATCTGCTTAAATCATATGTCGTTATATTTACTATAATATTCACATTGATTCTAAATAATAAAGAATCAGATGCAAATTTTATATTGATTTATAAGTAATGAACATAAAAACCATTAAAATATGCATGAGTACAAATTATAAAATGTTTGGCAAATTCCATTCCCTATTTAGTTTACTGTAACGTCGTTACCAAAACGCATCAACCTGAATCTAATAATATTTTACTGATTAGTAACCAAGTGTTCGTTTAATATTTTTTCAATATATAGTAAAATATGTCGAAGGAGTCACTGAGGATAGCGGCTCCGATTGAGGAATCGGAGAGCCGAGTTCGAATTCCAGTCGAATTCAATATATTCACTTACAGTATAAATTCTCTTCTTCTCCCTCCAGCTACGGGTAAATAGCAAGACAGGGCGGATTCTATAGCCGAAATAAATGGCAACCTACTGCGAGAAAATAACTGCTTCGTCAGTCATGCATCGAAAGATACATGATCGCCTAAGCGTTTGTCACGAATGGTATATAACTGACTGAAAATATTTGGTCAAAACCTCATCGTTAATGCTTACATATTTCATATGTTTTTATTTATATACGAGTGTTATAGTTAGGAAATTTACTTGTTACAGGCAACGAAACAGAAGTGAAGATAAATAATCAACAGCTAAAATAGAGTGCAATTTAATTAACCAGTTTTATTTCCATTTTTAAACATGTATCTACGATCAATTGATTACACATTATGCTATATAAATCGCGTTTGTTCAATATATTTTTATGTTAAAACTTTACTTGTTTCAAGTATAAGAAAAATAGAAATATCTCTCGGAAGGTAAAGAATAGTAACAGGAAGAAAATACGTGAAGAAGAAGCCTGTTTAAAGAAGTTGAAACAAAACAATCACTTAAGAGACAAATGTATCTGAGTGCACCACAAAAAGAGTTTGACCAAATAAGACTGCAATTTTATAAATGTAGGATTAAAGGAACTGATTAATTAAAGGTTAATCTTTGTCGGGAAGTAATTTTATCGAAATGCAGATAAATATTTTATATGTATTGAGTATTGAAACGACTAAGGAGAGTAACCATTGATAAAATTACTAGCTACATTTGATTTACCTCCCTTCCATTGGAGATGGGACAGGAAAAATATAAATAAATACATACATTATTATATGATTGTTGTCGTTGTGTAATTTTAGAGGACGAAGTGTACCAAAATAATATAGTCCTCTTCTATTATATTCCGTTTCTCGTCAGGACGTAGGCGTTTCACACACTGGGTCGGGTTTTGAGTTCGTTAATTTTACATACCGCGCATGTACCCGGTAAGCTACCAGCACAGTCTATTTGTAAATTTATGACTCTTTAATAATACTCTGGTGATGTTACCCAATCAACCTTTCAAAATCAAAAGCGACTTACTCATATTTATTAACGTGTACACAAATCAATGGACACTCCTACACAATGTAAACAGCATCTACATCTAATAACCAAAGTATAAGCAGTATCTTAAATTTCATACTCTGATTTTTTAGGTCGATTATCGTCATCACATGCACAAAAGAAAAGTACATAAAAAAGACAGCTCAACCCTAGATAAAATATCAAATATACGGGTTTTTCACCAAAGAGCCTGATATTATATTGAATGTTGCAGACAACATATTAATAATAAATATTGCGTCGTCAAAGATCAAAAGATTGATAAATGTATATTGCGCGACACGCCTTTAGATTACATGATTAATTACAATTCGAGTTGCCCATTCATATTTGATTTGACACTAACGTGCCCATGCACGCAGCACCATGATTGCAAGTCTGAATGACGAAGGTGTTTCATGTGAAGATAACAATTAACGTTTCTCCTGGTTAGATGAAAAAAGAAAGACAGAGATACAGTTTCAGAGATATGACTTCATATTATTTGTGGCAAGTCTCCACATCATGCACACGCAATTGAGTGAGTCAACTTGCATTCAAGCGTAGATTTGTCTAGGGCATTTTATACAGACTTATGAACATTATATTAAACCATTCACATTGTGTTTGATACGTATATAAAAATACTAGTGGTTATATTCACACGTAACATAGGCATATGCATATAAAATAGAACACACAAACACACATCTATCTATCTCTCTCTCTCTCTCTCTATATATATATATATATATATATATAAAGAGAGACATATATATATATATATAGCGGCTCTTTTTATTATTTACTGGGTATGAATTGAGACACCATTGGATTAAGACGTAAGTTTGATGTTCATGGGTATATAACAAAAATGTATGTGTAAATTAATGTCTTGCGGCTCTAAAACATGTATTGTATGTGGTTCTTCAATTAAGCAATTTTCACCACCTATGATATATAACTACTTATAAATAGAAAACCATAAAGGAATACATTTTTGACTGTCACGAAGAAAAAAATTTGAATATTAGCACTATACGCAATCCAGGTGATACGAAATACTTTAGTCAAAGCCAATAAATTAAACTAAACAAATAATATGTACAAAACAAATAAATATAAATAAAAATAAAATAAACAAATTATCAAACATCCAATGCAGCCATAAGCACAGCGATGTAAATTCAATAATAATAATAATAATAATAATAATAATAACAATAATCAACAAGAAAGAATTACTAACTACAAAATACCGTAAATAATAAACAATAAATAAACAGTTAATAGTTGACAAACAAAACTAAGAAATACTTACAAATAACCGCATCCGGACGCATATTTATTTTAACAGAACGAACTTGAGAATAATTTCAAATAAAACAGTTAATATTTAACAGCCCCCCACCCAGGAGGGATACATGTGGCACAAAGGCCGAGTTTAGCGGGGGTTCTCCAAGCCCATAGGCTCGGCCAAAAATATTCCTTTTGAACCCGCCTAAACGGTTTCAGGGACTGTCTACCTCCCCGGACGAAACTTTGCCCTCTGGAGTTTGACAGTTGAACAATCTATGCTTTCAATTAAAGCTGTTGACGCTAATGATTCTAATAATTTAGCCAATATTTTTTTAGTATAATAAAATAAAATGAAAATATCTGACTTTAGTACCTATAATGCGACATTGAACAGCATATATAAACAGTCGAATCACTACAAGATACACATTTTTTTTAAAATTCGCTTCAAGCAAGACAGGAGTGCCACTAGCACGCAAGAGGTTACAGAGAGTGAGAGTATAGAGGAGTATTACTGAAAAGGAAAAAGACAAGGACGTGGATGAAATGGCAGGCATTAGAAGATCTCGATTGAAATTACATTAGAGTAGCTGAAAATTATAGCTATCAGGGAAGCAAGTGAT